>JASANF010017458.1:0-27926 GCA_030248245.1 Trissonchulus sp. WLG1_4
CTTATCCAAAATTGGATTTATCGGTTTAGATTTAACTTTATTTTGTCAATAACGCAGCGTCAATTAAACGTAATTTATTAAAACTTGGCACACACCGAGGTATTGTATGCGAGCCATATGGAGCAAAATTTCAGCCGGTTATATTCATTTTGTGCTGTGCTATTAGCAAAATTAATTTAAATCTAATCCGTTAAATCCAATTTTGGATAAGACCCTATGTCACAGTCCTTAAAAAGGACTTTGATACCATTGAAATCAATATAAACGACGACAGTGGAGTACCGGTAAGTTTTGAGTACGGTAAAGTATTTGCCAAACTACATTTCCGAAAAATACACTAAAGACTAACAAAAGTACTAAATAAGTAAATAAGACCTATATGACTACTAAAAAGTAATAATACTACTAATAACACTATAAGTAAATAAGAGCAACAGTAATACTAAATAAGTAAATAAGACTAATAATACTACTAAAAGAGGTTAAGACTAATAATCAATAATTTAATTAAAACTATTAATACTACTAAATAATTTTAAACACCACAAAATCTTCCTTCCTATATCTTAATTGTTTTTTGTGCTTATATTTCTTCCTTCGTCCATCATGCGCGCAACGTATTATCCAGAGAGTGTCGGTACATGGCAAACTAATCTACTGCAAGTAGGTAGTGGTAGAATATATTCAGGATTACCATACCAGAGAGGAGCAGGCATAGGCAGTTTTTTCAAGGTCATTTTCCGTGCTATATGGCCAACTGTTAAAAAAGTCGGGTTAGAAGCAAGTAAACAAGCCATTAGTGCAGCAAGTGAAATTTCCGGTGACTATTTAAAGGGTAAAAACATTAAACAATCACTTAAGAAAAGAATTAAACAAGCCCTAAGATGAACTCTTAGTTAGTTTGGCAAAAATCTAGCACAGTCAGGTGAAGGACTTGGTTATAGACTGAAAAGCATAAAAGGCATTAAGGGATTAAAGAAACGACGCAAAGATATCTACGGTTAATCGCCACAAATAATTACTAAACTTATACTATAAACCTATACTAAACTTTTACTACTAATATAATTACTAAACTTATACTATCTATAATACTTTACGGATAAAAATAGTGGATTAGCAGTGTATTATAACAAACATACTAACACCAAGAGTACATAATAGGAAGACATTAGATTTAGTTTTAGACATTAAATTCAGTTTACTTGAAGAATGGCCAAACAAGTTGATGAAACTTTCTTGCCTGGATTTAAGAGTGAACTCGATTTTTTCCCTACACCACCAACTCAAGTGGCAGTAGAAAAGGGCTACTGGGCAGAATATTATCCTCAAAATCCCGTCACTATTGAAGGTCCATATCGCATACATGTACCAAAAAATTCGTTTATGTTAGATTTACACAAAAATCATCTTTATTTAAAATTAAAAATTGTTGATTCAGAAAATAACCCTATCGAAATGGTTACTGCAAGCACAGTTGCAGTTGCTCCAATTAACATGATAGGCAAAACATTCATCGAGCGACTGGTAGTGAAACTTAATGATAAGAAAATTTACAATTCAGGACCTATGTATGCCTATCAAGCGTATATGGAAACTTTACTGAATTTTGGATGGGATGCAAAAAATTATCATTTACAAACAGCAATGTTTTACAAAGACCCAGCAGATCATTTTGAAGACTTGAGTAGTACAGCCATGATTTATCGAGGAAAACCATTTACCAGCGGCAATTATGTCGAACTTATGGCCCCACTTCATTGTGACTTATTCAAGCAGGAACGTTACCTCCTTAGCGATTGTGACCTGAGCATAGAAATTTATTGCAATTCAGACAGTTTTTAATACCCACTGAGGAGAACAAAGGTAGTGTCCAGGCATTTGCCTAATGGAGTACAGTCAGTGGTTGAAAATTCAATTTTTACTGGTCAACTACCCAGGCGAGTCATTGTGGCAATGGTAGATTCAACAGCATTTAATGGAGCAATCGGCAGAAACCCGCTAAAATTTAAGCATTGTACTGTTAGTGAAATTGCACTAAAGTGTGGTGATGAGTATATTCCAAAATATCCACTAAGATGTCACTGGAATGAGTACAACTACAGTTTTCCATACACATATTTACATGAAGCTAATGATATGTCCTATAGTAATCTAGGCACAGACATAACCTATGATGAGTTTAATAAAGGTTATACTATGTTTGCCTTTGATCTTACTGCAGAGAATGTAGATAGCGGGGCAATGCAACTTATACGTGAAGGCGACTTAAGCTTAGCAATGCAGTTTAGTATTCCACTAACTCAATATATACACGGAGTTCAGCTAATAATATATGGTGAATTTGATAATATGATTGCCCTCGATTCTAACAGAACACCATTTTATGATTATGCAGCCTAACGAAGGCTAATTAAATACAATTACTACTACTACTACTAATTGCACTAACACCAAATTACCGAATATACTACTAACTTTACTACTACTAGAATTAATTGATAAATATTACTTACTATACTTACTATACTGAAATACTATGGATACTTTGGAGTTGGAAAATACAGTAGCAAGGGATAAGTGTATGAGAAACTATTTTCTGGGGGTTTTCGCAGCAGATCAGTTACCAGAAGAATTTGTTAGACCAGCTTGTTTCATCGCAAATACAGACCCGGCAAATAAGCCAGGTAAACATTGGGTAGCATTTTACATAAATAAATATATTGAGTATTTTGATAGTTATGGCAATAAACTATATAATTTATTTAACGAATATATTCAGAAAATTGGAGGAAATTTGTTATTTAACCCTTGTCGTTTTCAAAACCTAAATACTAATGTTTGTGGAGA
Organism: Trissonchulus sp. WLG1_4; assembly: GCA_030248245.1. Classification (NCBI taxonomy): domain Eukaryota; kingdom Metazoa; phylum Nematoda; class Enoplea; order Enoplida; family Ironidae; genus Trissonchulus; species Trissonchulus sp. WLG1_4. The sequence goes on from JASANF010017458.1 coordinate 2,851, forward strand.
ATATTGCGTTTATTTCTTGTCTAAACGATGTCGCGGATGTTCACGCGAAAATATTGTACAGCATTCACGACAACGACTATCACAAAATGACACTATAGTTAAAGATTTTACCGATAAACTTAAAATACCCGGATCAAGAGGTGGTCAGTCATGTGAATGTCGTCGAGTAAATCAATAAAAGCCGGGAAGTCACTTCAGACAGACATTACGACTACAGCCAGACTTTAAACTTGCTATAAATACCTATTACCATCATGTTGCTTACAACTAAAGCAGTCCACAAGTCCTTTGATGAGAGCACGGTGAAGACTTTACATCTAACCATCGGCAATCGACAAGGACCACTGCTAACTCAGGATGATGTCACGGATGTTTTGGATGATCACTTGGCCCGTTGTCAGGAAAATGAGTGGTTACTTATAATTGTAAAGGATATTTATAACAATATCTTATGCCACAAATTTACTACCAAGGGTGAACTAACGATTGACGACTACAGGAAAAAAGTCCTAAAAATCAACATTTTCCATATTCAGAAGAACAAGAACATGCCGAATGTTAAGGTGGAAGAAGGGGTGATTTCAACTGACAATGCTCGTTACGTGGAATATCAAGTTCACACCGAAGACGGATCACCACTTACATCAGCAGAATTGAAACATTTGCTCTCTCTACGCTTTGTATCCAATGTTCCGTCTCAGGATTTATTGCATGTACAACGATGGCCTGGTGAAATTAAGCCGAACAATGTACAAGAGTCAGCTAGCAGATGCGTTGATCGATTTTGGAGAAAATAAACTGAACATCAAGATTTTACACATGCATCTTCACGAATGGTAAACTACTATTACTATGTAATTGAATTGTTTGTAACACTGTTAATGTTCTTAATGTTATTATATTGTTGTATGTTATATTAATGTATTATTGTATTGTTATTTTAAGTTGTTATTGTCGTAATTGTTGTTATATTATGTTATTATTGTCGTAATATGTATTTGTTGTTATATTATGTTATCATTGTCGTAATTGTTATTATTGTCGTAATATGTTGTTATGAATAAATAAAATAAAAAAAGAGCTGTAATTCAATTTTAGTGGTATTGCGCATTTCCTGTGTGCGAAAAACTAAAGACTGACCAAACTTAGTATTTACCGACTATAGCTATTACCGAACTTAGCTGCTGCATAACGCAAAACTACCCATTTTTACCATATTTTGCACTGACCTTAGTAAATAACTAGTGATAGCCGTTTCGGTTGTAGGTGGGCTAAATGATGATACAATAATTACTGCTATAAACAAAGTATTACTTGAGAATTTAGTAAAAGTAGTCAGTCGCCCGGTATTTTTTTTGTTAAGCACATGGCGTATAGTTTTACTTAAGCTACCACCACGGTATAGAGCTGTCGAAATATTTTTAATTTAATATTAATATAAATAACGTACCCAATTTATTTTTAATTTAATATTAATATAAATAGGAGTCCCAAAATATTTTTAATAAAATATAAATATAATTCCCCAATTATTTTTAATATTAATAAAATTATTAATATTAAAAGTATTTTAAATAGCTACTTTTAATATTAATATAAATTATTAAAATAACGGTACTTCACACATCTGTCAGAACTTCTTCGCCATGTACCTTCGCGGTACGTAAACGTAACCCTGCGGGCAGAACTTCAACCATAATGCATGTAAAACTCTTGGGGAAAAGTAAAGGGGAAATACTCAGCTAGCTGGTATCACATACCTTCTGGAAATAGGTACTGAGCACAAATACTATCATTTTTGAATAAGACCAGGCACTAATAAACGATTAAGGGCTTGAGTAAAGATTAGGGACAAATAAGGGTCAAATGTTCGTTACGCTTATGCACGCAAAAACCCACTGTTGAAAAAATGTTACCTAGTTTACCTAGTTTTGAAAAACTTGGTGGTAGTAAAAACAAAACTAGGTAAAAGTAACACTAGGTAGCCGAAAATGAAACTAGGTAGTACTTAGTACTTTTACCTAGTTTTAACAAGCAGGCCCCAAAAGTGGCAAGGTTCCTTTGTCGAGTGCAAAATCCATAGTTGTCACCCTTGACATTTCGCCAAGTTCAGCTTCGCCTTCAGTGTGCATTCCGATTCTTAACAATACATGCTACAGTTGCTTAATTTGGTATCATTACATACTGAGTTACTGTAAAAACTTTAAAAATTTGGCCAAAAACATGTACTAATTGCCGAAACTACCTACATGTATATACTTTTGATTTCAAAACTCAGTTCACTTTATTGACAAAAATTTTATTTCAAAACGGATTTTGCAGACAACAGTACCTGATAAGTTTTTTGGAAAAAAAACAACTGTGGGGGTCGAACCCATACAGTAAGACAATCCTCTTGAACAATCCACTTGAAACAGCGCCTTTGACCACTCGGCCACGCTACTTCAACTTCTGGCTTCTGGGATGTTTAATTGTCACTGCTTCTGGAAAGAAACATGACTAATCTGCGCTCTATAAATTTTCAAAAATTACAATTAATATTCTGTAATAATAATACACCTACATTACATAACTTTGCTTTAGCTAACTAAAGAACTGGAGGTTATTCCACATTATGAAGTTTGAAAAGGGGAAACAGATAATAGCCCAGACAGTCACGTGAATTGCATATGTATTTTGTCTGAAACATTACAATGCCCAAAAAAATTTCAAGAAAAACAATCAATCAAAATTGCAATTCAAGATCTCTGAAAAAGTGTGCTTGACAATTGGTTCGATTAAGGTGGTAGTTGCGTTTTCGAGGTTTTTGTGATTTCTATGTAAACTTTGCGCCACCAGTACTCAAGTTATAAGTGACGCCTGAGCATAAATTTTTGGGACAGCACTGTAAAGGTCAAAATCCCCAGGCATGTCTCTCACTTTTTCGAAATTTCACCTGTGGACATTTTTAGAGGGTTTTAATTACAAGAAAATATCTTAAATTTTCGGTGCGTTTGCTTTTCAGCTATTTTCTCAGTAAATTGACTAGTTATTAAAAAAGTGGGGGACAAGCCTGGGGATTTTAAACATGTCAAAAACCTTACAAACTTTTAGCCCCAACAGGTAATCGTATGATTCAGAGCTGTGGCGCAAACTTTTTGTAAAAAATTGTAACATTTTGGAAAGGACCTTTCTTTAGTCGCTTATACTGGAAACAAAATCACAGGTTAAATTTCAATACATGGCATACAGTTAGGAATGATATTGTTCTACCTAATGCAAAAGACCGCTTGTGATTTGAATTTGTAAACGCTGAGCTATGGCCTTTCAAAAAAACACCTAAAAACGCAATTACCCCCTTAAACTTAAGAATAACGCCGTTTTTAAAAAAAAGAGCAGTCAGCTCCCATACTGACTTTAATCATATGCGCATGACAGTATGTAGCTGCTGCATTTACACTGCGCAGAGTTGGTTGCAAAACAAGCCCAATCTGCGGCAAAAGCATTCAGTAAGCATCAAGTATTATTTTTAAGTACATTGGCCAGAGGCCATCGTAAACCTGTTGGGCCAGCTACAGCATTAACTTACTTGATTTCTCTTCGATACAAAACGTCTTCTTTTGCAACCATTTTAGCAAAGTGTGTACAAAGTGCACAATGGACACAGGGTCGAGACGTAAAATAAGTTATTGCTGATAAACAATTAGCAGCTATTTGAACGAATATTGCGGAAAATTAAAAAAAAATTGTCTCCGGCTAGGCTCGATGCAGCAAACTTTTGGTTATGAAACCATGCGCTAGTCCTCTAGGCCACGGAGACCACTCATTTAAGTGGTTTAGTTATCGCTAAATAATTTGGATAACAGTATTTTAACGCTGTGGACATTGGCTAACTTTTTAAAAAATTTCCACGAGCGAGTTTGTCTTAAATTTTAGGATTTTGTAAAGAATCTAGGAATTTTGTACTTGGATCTTGATTTTCATTTTCATCATTTTTTGCTTAGGATACATTAGTTTATATCCTATTAATTGTAAGGTAATTATTATCATTTAGCTCAGGATAATTTATATCCTATTAATAGTAAGGCAATTATTATCAATTTGCTTAGGATAATTTACATCCTATTAATATCCTACTAATTATACATGTATGTGCTTTTAGTGAAGTCTCAGGGACTGTACTGATCTGTGTGGTCGAGTGGTTAGTTTGATACGTTCTTAACCATGAGGTCATAGGTTCGATTCTTAGTTGATAACTTTTTGGCAATCTTTTGTATTACGAATTACGTTCTTAACACAGCAACATCAACAGCCCCGATCTCAACAACTCAGTCAAAATACAAGGCATTTTAATGTGACAGATGCATAGCTACGATAGAAGACGACGTGTAAAACACACTCCGCACATCAACACTTAACGCTAACACAACGTTAAGATGCCAGAATCAAAATTAAAGACCTGTTGGGCTGTGGCCCAACAGGAACAATAGTTCCTTCTCTAGAAGGAACAACAAGTAGGTCCCTTAAGCTTGGTTCATACTTGTCCTTAAGGACACAGGGACAGGGACAAGGACAAGTTTTGGTCTGCTGCTGTGAAGAATTTACACAAGCGTTTCGGCTACTTTTTTGCATACGATCAGCAAGTGACCGCAACATTATTCATGTGAAAAATTGGCTTATTTGGCCAGGCAGTTTTCTTGGAATAGCTTAAGGACAAAATGATAGGGACAAGGACAAGGACGAGTATGAACCGGGCTTAAAAGGGACAAATTCCGATGTCGTGGCGTTAAATTATTGCTTGCAGTTTTTTTGTCGACAGCTTCAGGAGAACTTGTTGAACAAACCGGGTTTGAAACTCGGCCCGAACTCAAGTTTAGACTAGGCAATTAGTGCGTTGGCTTATCGTGGTACACTGTTTTTGCAAAAACCTAACAGAGCTTTCCCCTTTGATTGCAAAAGTTTGACGGATTGTGCATAGACTAGTTCATTTTGTAAAACTAAAATTAGTTTGCCCCATGTAGATACCTACTAGGACCAGCTTGATTTCGGGGATTTAGGTCTTTAGGTCATTTAGGCAGTTAGGTCTCTTTCCTGCTTCCTATTTGTTGTAGTGCGACTAGCTCAAGTGTAATATGTATCCATCTGATCGAGAGGTACTCGTACCTATTTTGCCTTTTTCCGTTTGAAGCTCTGACATATTGTACTGTACATATGAAGTTTGGTATAACGGTTTGCATTTTCGTTTGCAGGTTGCACTGAGGGTAATTCATATAAAAATAGAGTCAACCTTTCCAAAAAGTAGCCGATAATAGAGCCGATAATTTTCTAACCACTGTTGACGAGCTAGTATACGTACTTACTACTTACTGCTGGAAACGTTGCCCTTGTAGAACGCATTTGCGTCTTCGTATAAGGTACCTAGAGCGGGGTTCTAGAGAAGGGCAGTAGTGTCAAATGACAAGAACTATTAAGGGGGCGCTCCGGGAATCGGGGGTTACATCGAAAATTGGCAAAAAAATTGGAAAATGTCAAACTTTACTATACATATATGTGCTATGGCTCAAAAGAACACTGGAGGCAAAATTTCAAATCACGTGATCATGTCACGTGACTCCCAGAGCACCAAACGTGAGTGAATTTTCGGCAAACGATAACTCTGCTTATACTTTGCGTATAGTCACACTTTATATACCAAAATGTAGCTTATGTGCTTCTCTAGTTGAAAATTATTTTGGTTTTCAACATTTGTGTTAGGTTTGGATAAAAAATGTCATTATGTGTTTTCGAAGTCGAACTCTTAGCAATAAAATTCATATAAAAAAATTTCTAAGCTTTATTTTAAAAAACTAAAATATTGTTCAACTGCGCAGAGCCTAAGGCTACAATTGTGCAAAATTTTGTAGAAAAATACTTTACCAGCATTTTATAATCGAATGCCGAAAAATCGGTTTTGTATTCACAACTGCCTATAATTGAGTCTGCTGCTTCTGAAAATGGTTTCTTGTGCAATTTTTTTGTACAGAACGCAATAAAATTGTTTTAATTTTTCATTACGACTAATAAAATCTACGTATCGTCTGTTTGCAAAACCTCAAAAAGCGTTGATGCACTGGCTTACATGCTGAATTCGTGTAAAAGTCGAATAAAATCAGTAAATTGTCCAATTTTTTCCAAATTTTTTGCTATGGAGATATGCGCGTCAAAACATCAGAAATAGTATTTTGGGCAACTTTTCTTCAAGAATGATAGGTCATTTTGGCTGTTTTGAAAAAATACGGCCCAAATCCTTGATTCCCGGAGCGCCCCCTTAAGTGCAAGTTGAACGATAGGTAATCGGAACGTCTCGAATGAGAAGCACAGTACTGGTTTAGCTCGCAACTTTTCGTCTGTAGTCTTTGTCACGTCATTCTTTACATTAAAAAAAACCACTGCTTCTACTCAGAATTACTCGATTTTGTCGCCGTCCAGACTGGCACCACTCAGGCAACACACTGATTGCCGAACTACTGACTACAATGAAAACCTAATTTGCATAATTTCCCGTGAAAGCTCCACCCGCTGATACCCGATTGGATGTCTTAACATGTACGTAACAACTGTAAGAACGCGGATTTGCTGATAACTGCTGGCTAATTTGCATAATTATTTGACTGGCTGGCCAATTTAGTAACTGTCCGTCAAACTCCAGACAACCAAGGGGGGTCTGGATGGAAACAATAAAATTCACAAGAACAAGCTCGTCTGCTGAGTGAGAAGTGGTTACATTGTGAGGTTTGAGTGTCAATATTCCACAGGAAATATTAAACGCGGCCATTATTTTTGGATAAAAGATTTTCAAGTCCATCGTGCTGCTCACATTTACTGCTGAGTAGCTCGAAGCATGTTTTAAGAAAAAACTGATTAATTTTTCAGGTCAAAAGCTTATTTCGAAAAATTAAATCAAAAATTACATTCGCATTAAAAAAAATTGGTCTCACCGAGATTCGAACTCGGTTCCTTCGATTCGAAGTCATAAGCACTAACCACTGTACTACTGAGACCACAGGGTAAGACATTCGTTAACGCTCCTTAAGCTGAGTTTCAACTTTGGTTGAGAAATTGTGAAAGTCACAAGCAAACAGAAGTGTATATGAATGTTGACATCGGATAAATAATACTGTTGATATGTTGATATCAGAGAATAGAAATATAATTTAGGTCGAATTATGTTTCATGAGACATGTACGCCTCCATACCATTTTTGATCATCTGCTGTATTAATCATCATTAGCTGTGTGTTTCGTTTAAAAAATCAAAATCAAAGCTTGTTTCGTTTCATTAGGTGTGATCGATAAGTATATTATGTGGAATTTTTGAAGTTTGTATATCAGCCCGGTTGGCTCAGTTAGTAGTGCTGCGTGCATTTACAGAGCATCTGATTAATGATCAGAATGTTGGTGGTTCGATTCCACCCCGGAGCTGGATGTTTTGCATTCTACGGCATTTTCAGAGCCCGACAGTTCAGCCAAGTTGCATGATATTATGACAGAGCTGAGAGAGGTACCTACCCTTCGGATATGGGTAAAATCCAGCCCCAGCCCCAGCCCCAGCCCCGGCCCCAGCCCCAAGTGGGTAAAATCCAGCCCCAGCCCCGGCCGGGTAAAATGCAGCCCCACCCCGTTATGGGTAATATTCAGCCCCAATTTCCGGCCCTACTAGGTAGTTTCCAGCCCTAACTTCCAGCCCAACTGGGTAATTTCCAGCCCCAATTTCCGGCCCATCTGGGTAATTTCCAGCCCCAATTTCCGGCCCAACTGGGTAATTTCCAGCCCCAAATTCCGGCCCATCTGGGTAAATTCCAGCCCCAATTTCCGGCCCATCTGGGTAATTTCCAGCCCCAATTTCCGGCTCAACTGGGTAATTTCCAGCCCCAAATTCCGGCCCACCTGGGTAAATTCCAGCCCCAATTTCCAACCCTACTGGGTAATTTCCAGCTCCAATTTCCAGTCCTACTGAGTAAATTCCAGTCCCAGTTTCAAGCCTAACTAAGTTATATCCAGCCGCAGTTTTCCACCAAGCTGTATAGTTCCCACCTACATTAAGTAACTACAAGGGTATGTAGACTTGAAGCACAGCTGACCATACAAGAAGTGTTTAATCCATGAAACACTGACCCAGAATTCTAGCAAAAAATAACATTATAACATAACAGCCAAATTAATGATAACATAACAAAACGAAAACAACTTTCCATAACAAATATATGCCTAACAATTATTACTGATTTATTTCGTTTTAAATAGCGATCTAAGCTCGTTTAAAACTAATGTTAGATTTTACTTGAGTTTTCAAATATTAATTTTGCGTGAATTATATAAAAGAGTTTGAGTTTCACATATTCTCGTCTATTGTAAGTTATGCATATCATAAACACTACTAAAATTAAACTATGTACATACAAATTAATCAATTAAGAAAAGTTCACTGTTCGCAAGTCTGTACCCAATCGACAAAACCAACCTACAAGGTATATATCAAATAGTTTAGTCGACCAGGAATAGAAGCGGGCCGGTGATACAAACACGACGGTTTCATGCCGTCATAATGCAAGTATTTGTCCATCCATCGCACAAAGCAAGTGAAATGGGCACTGTTGTTGTAAACAGTAACACCGCGACAATGGAATTGTTTCCCACAAATGTCTACAGTACGAGGAAAAGTTTCAGGATTCAAATCTGGCCAATCATGAGCAATTTCAATAGGAAAAATCCAGCAATGGCTTGGCAATTCAACGCTGGCTCGCTTGCGTTTTCCCGAACAAACAACAGTTAGATCGTATTCTTTGGTTTCTGCATTAAATACCATGCTAACTCTGCTGTTTTCTACAGGTTCTGACAAGTCTTCTTTGAATGATTGCCAGCAATGCACCGTATCGTCTTGAACCAATCTTTGAATTAGCGATTCAACAGTTTCAACTGCTCTCAACACTGGCAGCTTTGTATTTCGGATTAAATTTTCGCGTTTTGGACAGTTGTTTGAACTGCTAATAGTGCGTTCAATTCGGCAATACGCGTGTGTGAGAAAATCAAAGAATTGTTGTTTTTCCCCTCCAAACAAATCAATTTTATTGCCTGTTTTACAAACACTACTATCGTTCTTAATAATGAAATCCGCCCAAATGTCCTTAGCCTCATTAAATTTCTCATCTGCCATCAACAACAGTATTTTATGTAGAACACGTTCAATGTCAGTTTGCCCGGTACTGATGCAATGTTTCAGTTGCTGGCTTTGTAAGCAAGATAGATGTAAAATCGTAAGCATATTATCAATGGGGCACGTATTAACAAGGCTGTACTGTTTTCCACCTCCCCAGGGCATTACTTCTGGAAGTTCGTTGATAATCAGAGGTGAGAGAATTTTCGGAGGCGACAGTTCTAAAGTTTGGGACTCCTCTAAGGCCTTTTCAGAATCAGCAGCTGGTATGACGTCCAAGTCCAGTTTTCTTGGTTGTTTTCGCCCCGACTTCTTATCCGTTCGCTTTCTGGATCGTTTAGCTAGCACGGACAGACTGACGCGTCGCTTTCCAGAAACCACAGGCATTCCTGAAACAATGCTGTCAATTTTGAATCGTGATCCAAATCGTTTGATGATTGTAAGTATAGCCAGGCCGAAAATTCGAAGAAAAAGAATGCCAATATGAACTTGAACGTCATAGCTAAAATACAAAAGTAAAGGCATATTATATGTAACTTGAAATAAATCAAAGTTTCAGCATATAATTTTGCTAATATCTATTTTTCAAAAGTTTATTTTTATAACCTTTGTATGTATGCACGTAAGTCGAGCAATAACCAAAAAAAAGTGTCAGAGTCAGTGTTTGATACGCTGACGCTCTTAAAAATTCAAAACTATACTTTAGCTTAGCATACTTAGCATATGTATGGTATTAATAATTATTTCCGTATTTAAACTAAAACTTAAAATCCCCCTTATTTATCCTCCAATTTTCCACCTCCATCTGTCCTAGTGTCGTGGATCCCACCCCTTGTGGGATAGTGGGAAGTAGTATCATTGGCCCAATGGAAGATAAAACAGGGTACACCAACATTTTGGACGACGTCAACTAAGTAAAATTATCGTTCACTCAAACAAAATGACAACAGGAAACTAATTGACAGTTTAAAGAAGAACTTGAGGCTCTAAGTTGCAGTAACATAAATAATATTTGGCTTGCAAAAAACACTACAAGATACAGCGTTTCATATGTCCACTAGAAAGTAAGATAAAATTATTGAACAATAGGGTCGATTTCTATGAAACTATAAAATCATATAAACACTGTCATGCCTAACAATATAAAATTAGTGTTTTTGCAAATCAAATCGATATTTTTATTTACATTAGTTTTTTTGGTTGTATTCATTTGGTTAGTTTATGCTACCATCATTCTGAACGCGAAATTGAAACATGTCGCTATGCATATTCTGAGGTTTGGGGGGAGCAACAACTGGTTAAGGGAGGTTAACCAGTTAAAAAATCCAGTTTATTTAACCCTATCAAGTTTCACATATGCTATTATACTCCCACTGTCAATCTATAGCAGATGTAAATACTTTAAATGTAAACCTTTAGGTTAACTCTAAGTAGAGTTAAAAGCTGAAAAAAATATGCTAAATTGTTGCGAACTATTTAACTACCTATACCTTGTTTGGACAGGTCTCTGAACTCGAACCTCAGAACCTCAGACAAGCCCGTCACACACAGAAGGAAACAATAGTTTAACAATTACTATTACCGTGCACTCACAGACATACATGTGTTCGCATTCATTATTTAGTGTCACTGCGCAATCGCACACAATTGTATTCACATTCAGTATTTCTAATACACAGACTTTAAACTAAAGGCTAGAAACCCCGCAGGGGCCACAAATTTTACAGTTGTAATGGAAATTAGGGTTGGAAGTCACCCAGTAGGCTGGAAGTTACCTAGTAATACTGGAAACTGGGGCTGGAAAATACCCAGTTGGGCCGGAAATTAGGGCTAGAAATAACCCAGATGGGCCGGAATTTGGGGCTGGAAATTACCCAGTTGGGCCGGAAACTAGGGCTGGAAATTACCCCGTTGGGCCGGAAATTGGGGCTGGAAATTACCCAGTTGGGCCGGAAATTGGGGCTGGAAATTACCCAGTAGGGCCGGAAATTGGGGCTGGAAATTACCCAGGGCACAGGCTGGATTTTGGGGCCGGAGATTACCCAGTTGGGCTGTAAATTCGGGCTGGGTTTTACCTGGTTGGGGCCGCAAAAAGAGGCTGGATTTTACCCATCATGGGCTGGAAAATGGGGCTGGATTTTACCTACTTGGGGCTGGGGCTGGGGCTGGGGCCGGGGCTGGGGCTGGGGCTGGATTTTACCCATATCCTACCCTTCTAGTGTTAATTAACACTAGAAATTCGACCTACCCAAAATAACGTAGGAGTTTGAAAATCTGAATATAGTATATACGCGGCCCCTGAGGGGGCCGCGTAAAAACTAGGTACATACGTAGTAAAAAATTTAATTTCAAGGTAAAATTATGTCGCATATGCACTGCACTTTAGTTTCAATTTTAGATTAGGTTTGTTCTTTCAGGTCCCCATTGGCAGAAAAAAAGACTGTCATATATTAGGCCTATGGTAAGCATAGGCCCTGGAGTGGCTCATAGCACTGATTATGTACTCTTGGTGCTAAAATACGGATCCAAATATTCCGCCTCTAGGCGGAATAAAAAACTAGGTACTTGAGTAAACTAGGTACTTTTATCTAGTATTGCCACCATTAGTGTGTACTCTTGTTGATTTGTAATTTGTCACAAAAAGTCAGCAATACTTATATCGACCTAATAAAGTTAGCTACCTACTATTGTTCGTCTTTGTCTACTAAACTAATTTTTCTCCGAAATTAATTAGATTTAGGGTGTAAAAAATTCCTGTGACTCAGCGAAAAGAACAGGTGTTGCAAATACAGAACTACTAAATTTGAGGCAATTAGAACAATTATAAACCTTCTGATGCATCAAAGAAACAAAGAACTTTTTATACCAATCTAATTACTGCTCGAGTCTCATTTGCAGGAAGCGAATGTCATAGACTAGTTTAACTCTTCGTCAAGTCACTATTCGACAACTAAGTTTTGCAGCATGTCGGCTAATCAGCTTCTCTTTGGAGTAGTTTATCTGAGCATGGGTATTTTCGGCGTATTGCTAAATCTCGTTTGTGGAGTGATTTTCTTCTATCTGGACGAATTTCGTAAGCCAGCATTTTTGCTGATGGGTAATTTATGCTTTATCGACGCCTTGGAACTAATCTGCAATGCCATATATGGTGGGTTGCGGCTGCTGATTGATCCCGATACTGTTTACTACGCGGATGTTATCTTTGGATTCATTATCTACGTCAACTGGCTGCTAGCTGCTACTTTTTTCGGTCTCATTTCCTATAATCGATACATAACCATTCGGTATTGGTCAAAAGTGGACAGTTTTTTTGGCAAAAAACAGCTGGTGTTTTTCATGCTGGCACCCTACTTGATTCTCTACCCACTCCACCTGACCTACTACCATACGGTCGACTCGCAAATGTGCGTCTGGCGATCTCAATTCTTCACCTACGAGTTGATGCCCAAATTTCCGGAGTTTTTCAACTCCGCCTGGGTGTTAGCAGCAGCTGTGATCCAGATTTGTTTCAACTTGCTCACCCAACGATCCATGAGATCAGCCTGCAGCACGCTGAGCGCTGCTACCCTAGCCCAGGAGCGCAAGCTGAACATCCAATGCTGGACTACCAGCGCTTTTTTCCTGGGCACCACCATAATGTACCAGGTTTGTTTTTTCGTCATGCAGTTTAAAATCTACACCCCGGGAGTTTCCTGGTTTATCGGGATGCACCTGGTCTGGATCTGCAACCACTGCTGCAACCCTGTCATCTATTTGTCCTTCAACCAGCCCCTGCGCGCAGCTGTACGCAACATGCTGCGTTATCCCCGACGCGCAACTGCTACGGTTGATGTGGTCACTACAACAGCTACCTGAATCTGAACTTTTTATCCGTAACTGACAAAAACAGCCTTGCCCCTGAAGCCTAAACAATTGTATTAATCCAAGAAAACTGTCTGGTCAAAATATGTAACATAAAGGATGGATTTGTCGAAATGATTCTGATCCAAAATTTGCCCTTGTCCCCACTTCCCCAGTAGTGGCATAGCCAGGGGCAATAGGAAGATAAACGAGAAGATTCACCCCGCCCACGAAATTCTAAAGCTCTCCCGAAAATGTCTCAATTTTTTGAGCGCTGCCGCTCCCAGGACACGGAAACTTTCTGGCTTAGGGCCGATTCCTTTACCGGATTAAAGGGTTAATTTTAGTCGGACTAACCGGTTTAAAAATTGAGCTTAAAAATTCCATTCCTAAACCTTCGGAGTAAACGGACTTAACGTCTGGCAAGCTGCTTATTAATCGGAAGTTCAGTTCAGTGATAGTTTTGGAATGGGGTCAGAAAGCCGCTGACTAATTTTAACTAGTTTAGCCTGTTTAACCCTATTTTCCATTCCTAAACCTCGGACTAAATTAAGCCTAGTCCGTTTAATCCGGCAATAAGCCCCTAGTGTTCGATCTTATCATCGTGTGTGAAAGTATGTATGTAGGTAATATTGCTTAACGTGCACGTGCCACGTACAGCCGAAATAGTGATAGTGACCAACACTGTATTTATTTACATGTATGAAAGGTAATGCAGCTGTCACGTTATACCTACAAATTATGTCTTACTATTAACCATTAGCAAATTGCACCGTTCTTGAACAAAATGGGCTAATAATGTCGTTTAATGCGTTGGAAGGGCAATGTTTATTGCTATATTTTGTAACAATTACTAAAATCAATTTGCAAATGGTCTTTTGCATACCAATAATCAACTTATGGAGCCTTAAAAAGATTTTCAAGATATAAACTTTTACTAAGCAGCATTCATACACAAAATATTTATTGACTGCACATCAAATATGAATAAATAATATTCTGTGATAATAAAATTGTTGTAATTGTACGACGGAAGCCCGACTCATATATTCATCTATACCTTGGTATCTTTAGTTTTTTTTCCTAGAAATGCCGGAAAAATAAAAATTAAAAAAACACGGAAAATACGAAAAACTGTGCTCATGATCAAATTTGTGATCAACTAAGTCTGCCTAAAAAAATTAACAGGAAACTATTTTAAACTTTCCCACAATTCTTTGAATCTTTACAACATACTGGCCAAAATATCCAAATCCCTCTAAAAGACATCCATGAATCGGCTTTTCAGGCCGTGACATATTCAATATAAAAAAGCACAGCAAAATGAAGTCATTGCATAAAAATAAGCTGCACCAAATAAATATATAATTCAATATGACCAAATTCACACAATACATCCACACTATAATCAAACAATATAAAATAATTTATAGTAAATATTATTCAATAGGTTTCGTCGAATTATAATGTTCGCCCAAGCTATAAATATGTCTATGATAGGTCAAAATCAATTTATCATTTTTATCAGACTGTTTATCAAAATCACCGATCAGTATTGATTTATCATCCGCTTGGATCACTTCAATGGGCAATTTTAATACTTCGGACAGCGCTCGTAATTCCAATTGTCCACCCCATTCGGTCGTATTGGCAATGTGATCGCAATATCGGTCAAATTGAGCATCAGTTACACAATCCCCACTTTGCGGGCAAGTCATGAAGGGTAGATAGGCGTCTTTGTGGCTGCGTATATGCTCGGCTACTAAATGGCGTAGGGTGGCAACATCTTTTTGGGCACGCTGAAGTGAAACAAAACCAAACTTAAAATATCAGGGTTTATAGTATATAGGTAACGGGGTCATTTTGATGACACTTCTCCCAGAACGACCAAAACTCTAACTCTTTCACAAAGGTGAACCCGCGCAGGGAATGCGACCCGCGCAGCAGGATTTTTATAGCGGAATCGGAATTGCAGCAGGATTTTTTATTTTACAGGAAAAAAATAGCGTGCATATATAATTGTGCAAAATCTGTGGGCAAAATTTTAAAAAAGTGTGCACTTGGACAGAGGTTTGCACAAAAAACCCTGCCACACACGGTTCGCGAAATAAAATGATAGTTCAGAAGAAGAATCTGCGGAGTAGGACCCACGCAGAGGCGATTCCAGCCTGCGGGTACGGACTGAACCAGGGGGGGTCGCTTATGGAGGATTGCAGCCCCTTTTGAATAGATTTTTCGTCAAAATTATGTTGTGTTTGGAAGCGGAAGGACCTACGCACCATAAGATTTGGTGTAGGGTAGGCTAATTAATTTGACCATGCCCATGTATGAACGTTTTCATATCATGATTAGCACATAATTTCATTACGAAAAATCGGCTGATTCGTGACGAGTTTCGTAGATTTCCTTAAACCATGGGTTTACCCTCAGTTGAGTATTCAAACCAGCAGCCCTGCAAGTCTTCGGTTTGCTGAAATTTCAACTGAGCTAAAACCATGGTTCGATACATCAAGCTTTTCATTAAAAGGGGTGAGATCTAATACGGAGAGGGGGGGATTGCGATCGGATTTAATGCTTGGCCAACAATAGTGCCCCCTTTTGCATTCCTTTTAGCGGAGGGGGAACCCCTCGCTACTCATGCTTACTAGTGTACTGAACCCAGGAAACGTATTCTCAAAATTACCTGCAGGTGAAGTTAGGCTAACTTTACCCACAGGTATGAAGTTAAAGTTAATTCTGTGGCTTAGAGTAAAGTTTAAGTAGAAAACAAAGCAAGCGTCAATCATTTAGGTTAACAATTTGCGGAATACATTTTCACACATTAGTTGCGAAACAAGTTAAAGCACTTGTTTGACTCAAATCTTAAAGGTAACCATAGCTATCCTATTTATTTGCTTTTTAGCCATTGTCTGAGAATACTGTACCTTGACTCCACCAGTGGATAATGTTAGCCTAACTTCACCTATGGGTGATCTAGAGAATACGGCTCCTGAGGAGAAACCCATATGGAATCATCATAACGTTTAAAGGTCAACTAACAAAGACTAAAACGAAGGCTTACATTTTTCAAGCTCAGCTGATGTGACACGGCACCGTAGAGGCAATTACCATCAGCGGGAACGTCGACCAAAGTCAGTCCCAGTTTCAGCAGATTGTCTCTAATTTTCAGCATTTCCAAATGTCGCTTTCCTTGCAAACTGGCCACTTCTTCGGCGGCTATTTCGGCTTCTCTAGCTCGCTCCTGGGCCGCTTTTTTGTCCCGGCGTCGCTGAGCTCTGCTGATCTTGCCCATCGGCTCAGCTTGATCCCCGTTTAGTTCATGATCCACTTTTTGCTCACAGCTGCCAGCACCCAGTGAAAGTGATTCTATGCCGTTCACGCAATCATGATTCTCCTCGCTTTTGTGCTGATCTACAAAGTTAATATGGTAAAACATTTCAGGACATACAAACATTAACATCCGTGGGCAGCTAGCGGATTATGGGGGGAAGGGTAAGCCACCGCGGGTGCGGAGCAACTTTTCTGGCCGTTTTTGCTTCGTGAGCCACCGATTTTCGCGTCATGAGCTACCTTCAAAAAATTCAGGGGGGGTTCAAGATGCCTTCTGGTGGGGGGGGGGGTCGACAGACCCTCAAACCCCGCCGCATGCCCATGTACGCATACAAATATATTAGTAAAATATATACCGATGACGCAAACATTAAACAGCTACACATAATATGAGCTGTGTTTGCTTAATAAATTTGAAAAATTAAAAAACTTTAAAACGATATGTACTTCACTTGCCAATTCCAAGCACAAATCGTTAGGGTGCATCGTATGCATTGTCACAGTCCTATATAGGTTATGTATATATAAGGAAATTTTTATCTAGTAGCTGTTTCGGTATATAATAACCAACAAGCAAAGAACCAAGTATATACATAAGACGAATAAGTACATAAAATGATAAATAAATGAACACATTACATATCAATAAATATACTTTGTGTTTCCAGTTGCAATTTGTGTCGTTGTTCTAGTTCAGCTTCCAACTTAGCAATTTCAGCAGCAACTTCTCTTTTGCGTTTTTTGTCATTCTTCGAAACGGAATGTTTCAAAGCAGTTATTTTGGCTAAAACAAAACGCATGAGGTGAAATTACGGAAAGCATCATACGAGTAAAGACTCAGAGCAGGGTTTTTTCAAAATCGGCACTGTGTAAATGTTGTGTAAATTAAGAATTTGCTGTGTAAATTAAGGGTGTTGTGTAAATTTTTGAAAGTGTGTATATATTTAGGCATTTTTAGGTAAAAAAAATATTTTTTGCACTTAAAAAACCCATATTTTGACTTTGCGACTTGAACTACGAAAATAAAAATTATGAAGAACGATAAAAGAGTGTACGCTGTTCACCCTAGTGCACCCGAAAAACGCCTACTACGCAGGTTTACACAGATCTGTTTCATCAGCCAGATCCTACACATTTTTTAATTCCGGGTTTAAAACCTGCCGTGCAGCTTTGAAAATACTTTCAAGTATCACATACATGTAACAGCACCAAAAATTTGGATATATACCCCTCCTCCCTGGTGGAGGGCCCCACTCCCCTGAATCAACCAAGCCTCCTCTCTCAAGACTGACGCCATTTTTACATTTTATTAGATAAAAGTTAGGTAAAAAACACTTAAATTTCATCAAAAATGGCCAATTTTTTAGTGCCAGTTTTAGGAAGTCCGTAGAAACTGGAGATTTTTGTTTTTGAGTCAAAAATAAGACTGATTTTCTTTATTACAAAAAGGGCAGAGGCCGCAGTTGCCACTTGGCGATTTTTGTAATTTTTAGCAGCAAAATAGGCAGTTTTATCAACTTTTGCGCGGAAATAAGGCTGTGTAAATCAGTGTGTATTTTTGGGTTGCCGACCCCCCGCGAAGCAGGGGTGCAACCCATTGTATTCATATTCCTGATGTTTTTTTTTCCTGTTAGCAAAAGTTTGTTACTCGTTTTTCTCTGAAGTTACTGGGGGGATTGGTCCCAAACCTTGGTGGGGGGACCCCCCCTATGAGTAGTTGTGCCCCCCACCTTGGTGACCCCCTGACCCCACGGGGGGCCGGGTCACGTGACCCCCGAAAACGATGGAACACAAGGGGGGACCCTTGTGTACTTGAAAATTTTTTTTTCAAGGATTTTGACAAAAACTTGTTTCCAGGGGTAATTTGGGCCCCTGAACACGAATCTGGGGTTATTTTTTACCCAGGACCCCCCTGGACCCGCCTATGACCCCCCCAGGGTACCCCCCCTAGGGGGTCCTCAGGGGTCAAATTTTCGAAATTGAGATTTTGATGTCTCTAGGGGTAATTTGAGCCCCTGAACACGAATCCGAGGTCCTTTTTTGCGTAGGACCTTCGTGGACCCCCCTATGACCCACTCAGGGTACCCCTCCTAAGGGGTCCAGGGGGTCCTCAGGGGTCAAATTTTCGAAATTGAGACTTTGATGTCTGTAGGGGTAATTTGAGCCCCTGAACACGAATCCGAGGTCCTTTTTTGCGTAGGACCTTCCTGGACCCCCCTATGACCCCCTCAGGGTACCCACTGTAGGGGGTCCAGGGGGTCCTCAGGGGTCAAATTTTCGGAATTGAGAATTTGATGTCTGTAGGGGTAATTTGAGCCCCTGAACACGAATCCGAGGTCCTTTTTTGTGTAGGACCTTCGTGGACCCCCCTATGACCCCCTCAGGGTACCCCTCCTAAGGGGTCCAGGGGGTCCTCAGGGGTCAAATTTTCGAAATTGAGACTTTGATGTCTGTAGGGGTAATTTGAGCCCCTGAACACGAATCCGAGGTCCTTTTTTGCGTAGGACCTTCCTGGACCCCCCTATGACCCCCTCAGGGTACCCACTGTAGGGGGTCCAGGGGGTCCTCAGGGGTCAAATTTTCGGAATTGAGAATTTGATGTCTGTATGGGTAACTTGAGCTCCTGAACACGAATCCGAGGTTTATTTTTACCTAGGACCCCCCCGGGGTCCACGAAGGGGGGTCCACGAAGGTCCTACACAAAAAAGGACCTCGGATTCGTGTTCAGGGGCTCAAATTACCCCTACAGACATCAAATTCTCAATTCCGAAAATTTGACCCCTGAGGACCCCCCTATGACCCACTCAGGGTACCCCTCCTAAGGGGTCCAGGGGGTCCTCAGGGGTCAAATTTTCGAAATTGAGACTTTGATGTCTGTAGGGGTAATTTGAGCCCCTGAACACGAATCCGAGGTCCTTTTTTGCGTAGGACCTTCCTGGACCCCCCTATGACCCCCTCAGGGTACCCACTGTAGGGGGTCCAGGGGGTCCTCAGGGGTCAAATTTTCGGAATTGAGAATTTGATGTCTGTAGGGGTAATTTGAGCCCCTGAACACGAATCCGAGGTCCTTTTTTGCGTAGGACCTTCGTGGACCCCCCTATGACCCCCTCAGGGTACCCCTCCTAAGGGGTCCAGGGGGTCCTCAGGGGTCAAATTTTCGAAATTGAGACTTTGATGTCTGTAGGGGTAATTTGAGCCCCTGAACACGAATCCGAGGTCCTTTTTTGCGTAGGACCTTCCTGGACCCCCCTATGACCCCCTCAGGGTACCCACTGTAGGGGGTCCAGGGGGTCCTCAGGGGTCAAATTTTCGGAATTGAGAATTTGATGTCTGTATGGGTAACTTGAGCCCCTGAACACGAATCCGAGGTTTATTTTTACCTAGGACCCCCCCGGACCCCCCTACGGCCTCCTCAGGGCACTAAAGGGCGAAATTTTCGAAATTGAGATTTTGGGGTTTATGTGGAAAATTAGGGTCTCTGAACATAAATATCGGGTTTTTTACCAAAAATATACAATCTTTTGCCTATAATGGAGGGTCCTCTGCTTAGAATAGAGAGTCCTTTGCCTAGAGTAGAAGGTCCTCTGCCTAGAATAGAGGGTCCTCCGCTAGAATAGAGGGTCGTCCGCCTAGAATAGAGGGTCCACTGCCTAGAATAGAGGGTCTTCCGCCTAGACTAAACGGTTTTTTACCGAGAATGGATGATTTTCTGCCTATAACACTAGGTTTTTTGCCTTCGCAGGATTTTCTGCTCAAAGAAGAGGGTCCTCTACCTAGAATAGAGGTCCTCTGCCTAGAATAGAGGGTCCTCTGCTTAGAATAGAGGGTCCTCTACCTAGAATAGAGGGTCTTCTGCCTAGAATAGAGGGTTATCTGCCTAGAATAGAGGGTCCCCTACCGGTCGGCAACCCGTTGTGGCCTACTGGCGATTTTTATTTTTTGTTGTGTAAATTAGGCGGCCGATGTGTAAATATATACACCCTATTTTACACAAAAAAACCTTGTCTTAGAGAGTTAAGTCTTTCATCTTTAAAAGATCGTCGCAAAATGTTAAAATCTAGTCTTGTTAGAATACGTACATAACATTCTTCATTTTTCGTAAACTTACATCCACATTTGTTTTTCTCCCTGGCGTCTGGTGTCCACTCAACTCGAGGTCATGGGCGCGGCCAGACCTAGAAAGCAGGGTTGGTAGTCTCGGTCTCGGTCTCGTTAAAAACCCGAGACTCGGACCGAGACCTGCCATAGGGTGGTCTCGGTATTTCAGATGACACTTAAAGTTTTGAAAATTTTTCAACTCACTGAGATTTTTTTTGACAATTTAAGTTTTCAATTTTCAAATAGCATGCGAAGCATGAAATGAAAAGGTAAACTGCCTGCTGCAGAAAGGGAATGTTAGTGCACTGGCAAATTTTAGCTAACTTCAAGTTTAAACTTAGTATATATTATACATAGTCTGCATAGTTTCATCAAGCTAGAGTTTCAAACTAAGGTTTGAGCTAGAATGGGTTGCCTGATTTATCTGGAACCTTTCAAACATGTATATAAGTATGACAAAAGTAAAATACTGATCATCATTTACCAGATACTGCTAACTTCGTAGTTTTGTAATTAAAAAAATTTGCAGACTTCTGCAACTTTACTAAGCGCGAACTGAGTGTACACTGTGCAGTTTACATAATTGAACATTCTTGAGCCAAAAGCTTTTACCGCATGCCAAAACATTAAAGATCTGAAAAAACCTAGAAATAATTCTTTGGCTATAGGATGGTTGGTTGGGGTTGGGCCAACAAGCCTTACGGCTTTCCCCACATAACTGAGTCAGGGGGAGAAACTCGTCTTGTCCGTGATAGTGCTATATATGTATATATATATATATATATATATATATATATATATATATATATATATATATATATATATATATATATATATATATATATATATATATATATATATATATATATATATATATATATATATATATATATATATATATCAGGGTAGGCGCGATAGCGCCTAACCCTAGAATAGGAACGACACTCCACACTGCAGAATTTCAAAATTAATTTTTTTAATAACTAAAAATTTATGCAAGCAAACTGGTTTTAATTTGGTGTGTGCACGTGCCTGGGGGAGGGGTACATGCTGGCCAAATTTCAGGCAAATCGGTTGGGTATTACCCGAGATATGAAAAATCGCCTCCCCCCAAGTCAAAAATTCAATGGCGCCAGCTTTTGAGAAGTCACGCAAACAGCCCAAGTCTGATCTCTTGTATGCATGGTAGTGTAGTAGGGTTGTAAAGCGTCTCCCCTTTTGGAGTCGATCGTGTCACTGTAGGCCTAGGGAGGGGGTCCGGAAGGTATTTTACGTGTATTAGGGGGTTAGGCTACCCATGGGCAGTACAGCCAAAACCGTTATAGATGGAGGCCTGTCGTTTTGTATGCGAATATAAACCCATATACTGTGCATTTCAGTGTGATATTAGTTTTGCTCTCAGATTTACCTAGTAGCCAGAACTGGTGCACCCCCCTCTGACACCCTTGGAAACATGGTTTTTCATGACTTTGTCAACGTATAACGCTTTTATGGATAACCGCTCGGTCTGTATTTCTAGTGCATCTTAATATACAGGCGCAGGGGTGTCCGTGGATATTGTTTGGTCCGCGTCATGTGCGCTGTTCCAATTTGGCAACCCTGGCAAAGTGCCAAATGGTCAATTTGACCAAATTTTTGAATTTTGTCATTTTTGTTGAAAAACTGTGGAAAAGGTTAATTTGAGGTGCTGAACGGGAATATAACGTTATTTTGACGAAAAACTATTGTTTTCATCCAAAATAGTGCTCATTTGTCAACTACGGTTGTGTGTACTAGACAGTAAATATGTTGGCAGTGTAGCCAAAACGGTAATAGATGGAGGCCTGTCGTCTTGTATTCGAATATAAAGCCATACATTGTGCATTACAGCGTGGTATTGGATTTGTTGTCAGGTTTACGTAGTAGCCAGAACTGGTACACCCCCTGTGATACCGTTAAAAAGATGATATTTCATTATTTTCTCAATGTATAACGCGTTTATGGATAACTTCTCGTTCTGTATTTCTAGTGCATCTTAATACATAGTCGCGGGGGTGTCAGTTGATATTGTTTGGTACGCGTGGTGTGCACTGGTGCACTTTCGTAGCCCTGGCAAAGTGCCATAATGGTCAATTTGACCAAATTTTTGAATATTTTAAATTTTTTTGAAAAATCGTGAAAAGGGTTAAATTGAGTTGCCTAACATGAATATAACGTCAGTTTGACCAAAATTAATATATATGCATTTAATCACACTGGACGACTTACGCACAGTAGAAACGTTGGCTTGTAAAATCAACCACTTTCCTTTGTGAGCCAGTTTGCTGAACTTTGTTGCTGTCACGTGCGGTAAGCGCTTTTGACTCGGATGCTTGTCGCTCACCATCTCCGTCACGTCTTTCTCGCCACGCTGAAGCCGCGCGCGTACGCAGACGAATTCTTTTGTAAGATCATCAGGTTCGCGAGAGTCCAAGGCCGTAATCAAGCTATCATAAGAAGGAGGTAGACCAGCCAACAGTAAAGTCACAAAGTCTTCATCAGGAACCGGAGCCCCGATTGCAGCCAGTTGGTCTGCTAAAGTCTGAAGGTCATTCAAATACGCCATCAGCGACCAGCGACCGTATTGGAAATACCCAGATAATTTGGCCGTAACGCTTTTAGGATCCAATTTCTTTCGCTTGGTTCTTGACAGGTATGGACATACCCGTAAGCTTCCAAAAGTCCTAAAAATGCGAGACATCGGGTTTTTTTCCAAACCATGCTTCAAAAGGAGTGATATCAGGAAGAGCAGTTGTTGACAATGTTACCAATATATCAGCCAACGGCGTCTGCCCAAACGTCCGTCGCAAATTAGCAGAAAACAACATGCAACGGACAGATTCCACAACTGTTCGATTCATGCGCTCTGCTACGCCATTATGCTGAGGTGTATACGGCTCAGCAAATTGTTGAATAATGCCATTTGTTTCACAAAATTTTCTAAATTCTGTTTGATGTGAATCCTTTGCCATTATCTGACCTGAAAAATTTTCACTCTTATGCCAGTCTGATTCAAAATCATAGATACATAGCGTTTAAAATGATCTAACACTTCTGACTTTTCTCTCAGAAAATACACATAGGTGTAGCGTGAATTGTCGTCTATAAACGTTAAGAAGAACCTTTTCTTTCCCACCGAAACTGAACTCCATCGGACCGCAAATATCAGTATGGACCGAGATATCAAGTGGACTATGAGCACGCTTACCCTTTTTGGTGAAGGGTTTCTCGCCAGTTTTCCTTCAGCACAGGCTCTGCAAATATCTTTATCATCGTGCTGCTTATCACCCGTTACTTGCAAACCAGTGACCATGTTTGCACGAAGTAGTTTTCTTAGACTTTGAAAATTTAGATGACCGTACCCAGCATGCCACGTCTTTAGTGTGACTGAATCGAACTATTTGTAACATTTGCTTGATTAGCCACGTATGGTCTACACAAAAGCCAGTACAAATTGCCGTCACACTTCCCTGTAGCTACTATTTTACCATTTCGGCGTAATACACAAATGTTCTCGCCAAACTCGACCTGGAGACCTAATGCGGTCGCAGCTTTCACAGAAAATAAGTTTTCGGTAAGTTTGGGAACATAGTAAACCTGTTTTAGTGTTCCCATTTGACCACCTTCCCTCAGAGTTACATTCACGTCCCCGCGCCCAGTAACCTCAACAATTGCTACCGTTGAAGAGTTATCAACTGGGATATCCAGGCTGCTGGTAGCTGCTAAAATAGTGGCGCTGGTTAGTCATGTGTTTTGTCGCACCCAATCGATTACTCGACCGTTTTTGAAAAACAACTAACTTTTCTTTACTTATAGCAGCTCTCGTCCATCACGCTCACGAAACTCCGTTGAGTAGTTACCTGCTTCTTTCTGTTTTGCCTTGGATTGCGGCAGTCTCTAGCCATGTGGCCGCGTTTACCACAGGCGTAGCATTTAATCACACTGGACGACTTACGCACAGTAAAAATTATTCGGTAAATCAACCACTTTCCTTTGTGAGCCAGTTTGCCGAACTTTGTTGCTGTCACGTGCGGTAAGCGCTTTTGACTCGGATGCTTGTCGCTCACCATCTCCGCTACGTTTCTTGCTCATGACGAAGCCGCGCGACGACGAGTTCTTCTGTAAGATCATCAGGTTCGCGAGAGTCCAAGGCCGTAATCAAGCTATCATAACTAAGGAGGTAGACCAGCCAACAGTAAAGTCACAAAGTCTTCATCAGGAACCGGAGCCCCGATTGCAGCCAGTTGGTCTGCTAAAGTCTGAAGGTCATTCAAATACGCCATCAGCGACCCACCTTCTGCCATCCGCAAATTCAGAAGTTTTCTCTTCAGAAAGAGTTTGTTCGACAACGCTTTGCTGTTCAAACTGGTTCGACAAACGATTCCACGCAATATTTTGTGGGTCTTGTACGTTCCTCACGCGTCAGCCACCATCAACAGCTAAGCAGATAAGGGCCAAGGCTTTGTCTTTGCTGGAAAGTCGAACGTTCAGCGCATGTAGCATTTTCGCAATTCCTGAATCCCACAGCGACATGGCCCCACAAGCCTTTTTAAGGACCATCTCCATGCGGAACTTCCAATTATAATAATTGGAGTCATTGAGTTTATCGAGTTTATCGA
>JASANF010017463.1:0-16868 GCA_030248245.1 Trissonchulus sp. WLG1_4
TTTGATAAGACCTTTCGCCCCCCGTCAGGAACTGAGGGTCACACCCCCCTTCCGGCCGCAGCTTAAGGTGTAGTCAACCTCAGCCGCAGCTCAAGATGCAGCCCCCTCCCGCCGCAGCTCAACGTACAGCCCCCCCCCCGGCCGTAGCTCAAGGTGCATCCCCCCCCCCCCCGGCCGCAACTTAAGGTGTAGCCAACCTCAGTCGCAGCTCAAAATGCAGCCCCCCACTGCCGCAGCTCACCCCCGGCCGCAGCCCGCAGCTCACTGCCCCCCCCCCGGCCGCAGCTCACGGTGCAGCTGACCCCCAGCCGCCGCTCACAGCCCCCCCGGCTGCAGCTCAAATTCTACGCCCCCCTCGGCCGCAGCTCAAGGTGCAGACCCCCCCTTCGGCCACAGCTCAAGGTGCAGCCCCCCCTTCGGCCACAGCTGAACTGTTGAAGGTGCAGCTCTTCCCCCTCGGCTCAGCTGAAGGTGCAGCCCCCCCTATATTGGTTCACTATATTGGTAACATTCCGCCAATGTACAAAAAATTACTAAAAGAAAAAATTACTTTGCTCAAACAGCCGTCTCTAGTCTTTAAGGGGGTAGTGTCGCGAAAGCAGTCGATTTTGCGTAACTGTAAAACATTTTCAGAAAAAAATAAGACTTTGTTCTTTATATAATTTGAAAATATATGTTGAAGCAAGTATTTTCGCCAAGTTTTATTAAAATTGATGCAGTATACTGTTTGCAGTGAGGTTTGCAGTGAAGTCGGAAAAATGACGTTTTGAAAACCTACTCACATTCAATTTTTTCGTCCAATTATCAACTTATTTGTTTAGTTTGTTTACATAGACTAAAAGGACATATGTTGTAGTTTATGCACACAAAATTTAGTGCAAATTGCTTGAGTGGTTGCGGAGTAATACCTGTTTGAACTGTGAAACTGTGCGTAAACAGTGAAGTACTCACAGCAATAATGATAAATTGTGAAAAATTTAGACGCTTATTTTAAAATCAAAAGAAAAACGAACCTTCATTTTTCTTTTTTCTTATTTGTGGCAAAAAACTGTGCGTCGAGACGTTATGTGTACTTCACAAGCTGGCCAATCTGATATCTGGCTTAATTTTTTGAATTTTCATGTCCTTATTGTGTGATGTCCGGCTTACAATCGATGATTGGTTCAAGATATTGGTAGATATTGGTAGTCTAGTGTCTGGCAGTACTTATTTAAAACAGTATAGCATTGGACTAGTTTCTCAGTGAACGTACAAGTACAAAGCAAAAAGATCTCTTTTTGCAACCTATGAGCAAAACTGCTTTCGCGACACTACCCCCTTAAATCAGGCTACTGATTCTTGGTGAGCGGACGTGAAAAAGTTTACCCGTTTGACTACCACAGCTGTGATGGTTCGATTCCTTATAGGGGTTTATAAACTAAGAGGGTGTTACAAATTCACCAGTATTTAAATATATTGAACATAGATGATTTGTATGTGACGAGCAATATGTGAATGTGACGCAATCCTTTCGTTCCCACGATCTATAAGTATGTACTACGTCATGTGACTGCAACTACGTATATGAAGACATTGAAATTTGACAGTTTATGAAGCAACAAACCCCCTAATTCAAATTACGTTCACCATAGTATCAAGAGTACATAATAGGAAGAGTATGACACTCTTCCTATTATGCCTACGGGCGTGCGTCCAATGCGCAGCGCGAAATAGCCCGTTTATGTACGGTTTTGAGGGGGGGGTACCCCCCCCCCTCAACTGAAGACCCCGTGCTCAACTGAGGGGGGGTACCCCCCCCTCAACTCAGGACCCCGTCTTCAGTTGAGGGGGTAGCCCCCTCATTTCAAGACACTGACAAGGACTTTTGTTGATGTGCTGAAATGAGGGGGGGGGTACCCCCCCCCTCAACTGAAGACGGGGTACTGAACTGAGGGGGGGGGGGTGGCGCAAAGACTTTGTCAGTGTCTTGAAATGGGGGGGGGGACCCCCCCCCTCAACTGAAGACGGGGTACTGAGTTGAGGGGGGGGTACCCCCCCCTCAGTTGAGCACGGGGTATCGAACTGAGTAGGGGGTACCCCCCCCCTCAGTTGAGTACGGGGTCTTCAGTTGAGGGGGGGGTACCCCCCCTCAAAACCGTACATAAAAGGCCTATTTCGCGCTGCGCATTGGACGCGCGCTGCCAGGCATAATAGGGAGAGTGTCATACTCTTCCTATTATGTACTCTTGATAGTACCTATCAAATTTAAAAACTCAGAAATAACACGCGATTTCACAACTGAACATGTAAATCTGACTTGCAATTTGTTTCACAAAATATACACATAGGTTTTATTGCTTCTAACAACAGTACTGAGAAGTTAGTCAACTTGACCATTTTCACAAGATGAGTTAGAAAAGAGGTTTTTGCCAGTTTTCTTGACAAACCCACAGCCGTTTAACATGAAAATAGGAGAAAAGTTATGGCATAACAAACCACGTCGATGGACCCCTAGATCACGAAAAACGGCTGAGTAGATGCTGAGAAAAGTTAGCTGAAAAAAAAATAAAAGAGACGCGGAGTTTTTTGAAAGTTCTTAAGATTTATAACTTTATTCAAACTGTATCCTTAAACTTCATTTTTACACACGCTGTGTAATTTTGGGTGTGCTATCAGCTCACGAAGTTTGAAGTTGGGGGGTGGACCACAACTGGAGTTATTTGTCGATTTGTATTGTAAAAAGTCGCATTCAGCTGAATTTTTCCTATTATAGGTTTGGCGCTATCGCGCCAAACCTGATTAGCTGGTAGTTTGGTACTTTCGGTCTTGCCTATCAACAGCAGTACATACGGAACAAGCTCCTCTGCTGAGTGAGAAGTGTACCTCCTGATTGAGTACTGATCGTGACCTTGGAGTGTCTATATTCCGCAGGAAATATTAAGATCTGTTTGTCTACAGTGGCCAGTGCATAGTTTAACTGATCATCGTTCTTGTTCAAGATATGCTGTGGTGGCAACAGCTAATAATGCGACCACTGTTTTTGGCTGAAAATTGTAAAATTCCTAGGTAGAATTTTACTTCATGTCAGTTTATGTACCTATATATAGCTCTACTTTTTCATGTTTTCCAATAGACACTGCTGCTGAGTCGCTTCACAGTATTTACGTTTCAATAGACACTGCTTTACATCAACGGCTTCTCAGCGGCCGGCTTAGCTCAGTTGGTAGAGCATCCGACTATTAATCGGAAGCTTGGTGGGTCGAGCCCACTCCGGCAGTCACTTTTTGAAAATGCATCACACTGATTTTCTGCACTGCAGGCAGGCAGTCAGTCAGTGCAGAATACAGTAGGTAATCGACCTACCTGCCCTTCCAGTGTTAATTAACACTGGAAATTTGACCTACCCAAAAATACATACGACTCAGAAATTCTGAATATAGTATATACGCGGCCCCGCGTAAAAACATAGTTTATAAACAAATTTTATTGCAATGATTCTGCACGATACAGAAGACAATTTACTTGTGCAAATTTTACAAAAAGTAGTAGCTGCAAAAATAAAAGTATAGGTATAAAACTATAGCAATTTATATACAACACGCAAGCGTTTGAAGCTTATACAGTATTATACCTTGTGATTTTGTGAATATATAATCTAAAACTAAAACGTCTAAAACGAACTGAAGTTGACTCAGTCTCGAGTTTCCATCAGACTTTGAATTATTAAGTAGGTTAAACTAAATTTCGTATACACAAAACTGCTGGTTACAAAATTATTGCCCATATTGCAACACACTTTTAACGATACATATATGTGAAAACACTTGAATTAAGGTGGTAGTTACGTTTTCGACAGTTTTTATAACTTGTTATAACTTTCGATTGACCCAGTGAATTTAGTAGCTGTCTTTTGCACATTAAAGAACTTGACAAAAACTAACCTTATGCACAATAAATAGCTTAAATGTGTACCCAACTTGCCAGCAGACACTCTCAAAGTAGTCAAATTTCGTTAATCTTCGCGTTTTTCATATTTTGCTTGTAAAATTGACAGTTTATTACCAACTGATTTTATTTTTTACACCAACATAGCCAATATTAGGGTGAATCCTAACGTTAAGTATAATCAAGAGTGTATAATGTATTTATGTGAAAGAAGTTACGCATCTTCAAAATGGAATTTTTTCGAATTTTTGAAAATATACTAATTTTTGAATCAAATTATTTCACGCATTACGTTGAATTAAAATGACACATCACAAATAGTCTAGAAAACAAGTAAAATAACGCATAAAAAGATTGCAACATCGAGACTTTATATTTAGTCCACGGACGTGCTTTTTTACAGAATTCTGTGAGTGAATTTGATGTAAAACAAAATCAAAGCATACATGATTTTTGAAATTTTAGCATAAAGTAGACACATATGTGTGCCAAGTTGTCCCATATTTTCAACAAGATCAAGCCAGTAGTTGTCAATTTTTTTGAACTTTCGTGTAGTGTGCTATAGTTCAAAAAGCAAAGTTACATAAATGTGACGTAATCTCAAAAAGCAAAACGCGGATGGATAAGCTTTGGTATCTAAATTGAAGGTTTTTGACATGCCCGTGTGTCATTTTTTTCGTTTTTCAATAAACGGCCGTTTTGACTAGCTATTACTGTGGTCTAATGAAAACTAAAATTTAACTAAAAATTGGCATATCTGCCTGGAAAAATAATTTTTGCGAAAATTAAAAATGGCTATTTTAAGCTATTTTAGCACGCATTCATCACATTATAGTCTATGTGTTT
Organism: Trissonchulus sp. WLG1_4; assembly: GCA_030248245.1. NCBI lineage: Eukaryota > Metazoa > Nematoda > Enoplea > Enoplida > Ironidae > Trissonchulus > Trissonchulus sp. WLG1_4. The sequence goes on from JASANF010017463.1 coordinate 4,771, forward strand.
CTAAATTAATATGCGTACTATTATTCGTGATTGAAAATTAATGGTAAGTTACTCCTGCAGAACTGTCGAAAACGTTACTACCACCTTAAGGGGGTAGTGTCGCGAAAGCAGTCGATTTTGCGCATGGTCTTTGTTCTTTATATATTCTAAAAATATGTTTCAAGGCAAATATTTTTGCCAAGTTTCAGAAAAATTGATGCAGCAGTGAAGTCGCAAAGTCGGAAAAATGACGTTTTGAAAACCTATTCACATTCGATAATTTCGTCTCAATTAAAAACTTTTTGTTTAGATTCTTTACACAAAGTAAAAGCACATATGCTCTAGTTTATGCACACAAATTTTAGTGCAAATTGCTTGAGTGGTTGTGGAGTAATGCCTGTTTGAACTGTAAAACTGTGCGTAACCTGTAAAGTACTCACAGCAATAATGATAAATTGTAAAAAATTTAGACACTTATTTTGAAATCAAAAGAAAAACGAAGCTTCATTTTTCATTTTTCTTGTTTGTGGCAAAAAATTGTGCGTCATATTACATGTACTTCACAAGCTGGCTAATCTGATATCTGGCTTGATTTTTTGAACTTTTATCTCTCTATTGTGTGATGGCTGGCTCACAAATGGTGATTGGTTAAAAATATTGGTAGATATTGGTAGTCTAGTGTCTGGCAGTATTTATTTGACACCATATGGCATTTCAATAGTTTCTCAATGAACGTACAATTTCAAAGCAAAAAGTTCTCATTTTGCAGCCTATGAGCAAAACTGTTTTGGCGATACTACCACCTTAAGTCAGCCATGGAGTCGACTTTGAAGTTAGGCATTTTACAACAAACTCTGGTTGCTCTAAGCACGTGATAAAGCTAGGGTCATTTTTAAGACAAGGCTCATCACAAAAAACGTGATTGTTAATTTCAAAAAACATATCTCCACAGATGCAAACAGTCGGGTTTATACCCGCCACCCTCATTTCTACCCAGGGATACCCCTTCAACGGCCCTCGGTCATATTGGACCCGACTCGATGGAACAAAAGCTGACTCCAAAAAACGAATTTCGTCTTTTTTCTTTCTCCCCCTGGGCGGTTCAGCACTCCTTCACTGATCGCTTCTGTATCTTTGGCGACAACAAAATGCCAAATAAAAAAAACCTTGTTGTCGTACCGTATTATTGTCAGCATGACATCGTGATGTCAATTGTCAAACTAGTCGGTGCCGGAGTGAACAAGTAAGGAAACTGTTTATACATAACAAATCATAAACTCTCAAAAATAATGAATTTAATGTAAAAGGATTGAGAAACGATGTCGAACTAGTTAAAATAAAAAATTCTGTCTGTCGGTTGAAAATTTTGTGCTCTAAACTCGATATTTAGCGCTTATCAGGATCGACCGTGATAATAATGAGATTATCAAACCAGAACTCAACAATAAATGAAACTTAAAAAACGGAAAAAAACAATACCACATATATTATGTACAAAACAAATCAACAAGAGAATGAAACATCCTAGATATGAGATGATCGCATTTTAGATTAAACTACAAAAGATTAGAAATTAGGTTCACATTAGATTACACTCTAAAGATTATAATTAAAAAAATTGTTGTATCCTAGGGCCTAATCCAAAATTGGATTTAACGGATTAGATTTAATTTTATTTTGCTAATAGCGCAGCACAAAATGAAAATAGCCAGCTGAAATTTTGCCCCGCATGGCTCACATACTGTACTTCGGTGTGAGCCAAGTTTCAATAAATTACGTTTAACTGACGCTGCGTTATTGACGAAATAAAGTTAAATCTAATCCGATAAATCCAATTTAGGATAAGACCCCTAGTCAACAAAACAAATAAAGTTCAGAATTTCACTAAAATCACACGACTACAAATTACTGAAAAGAGTAGCTCACTTTGTTGCAGTGCTTAAAAATAATATTCACATTCAATAGAAATACAAAAGTAACACACACAACGTGCATGACTAAAATTTGCATAATTGAAGCTATTAATCAACAGCATGTATATATTTTAAGCTACTTCAGCTTTCAGCCCATCTATCGTCAGGGTGGTGGTTTTCGTCAAGAGAATAAAAAATGCCCCCTTCCGGGTCGAGGTCTCGAGTAACTTCTTCGGTTAGTTGATCGAAATCGCTGATGTTTTCGTCGGGCGGAATTAATTTCGTCAAATCCTCGACCGATTGCCACATACTGGCGACAGGAGAACGATCGAGACCCAGAGAATTTAAATGATCGTCTGTCAGAACCCTGCGTTTGGGCAAATCGGCTGAGCTGCCGCCCACAGGGGTCCAGACTATATTTTCGTGGATAACATCCAATGAGCGATTAGACAAGGGCAAGTGGAGATCACGTGCGTCTAGAAATCGATTCTGATTGGTTGCAGAGGACTGTGGGCTGCTAAAAGGGGCGGGGCAGGAAGTGGTACTGGAATTAAATGAATAGTCGGTTACTAAGAAATCCGGTGAGACTGCGGAATCTGATTCTGTAGTGTCGCCAACAAAATCTGAGTCCTGATCACTCATGGGAAAAGGGCTAGCGTTATCTTCGCAATCCGAAGCAGTGCTGCTGCATAAATAGTTGTTCAAGGGCAGGCCGGGAGTTTCAAAACTGCCTACACTGTTTCGCGTTACTTTCACAGCATCAAACGAAGGATCTGATCGACTTAGTGATTTGGGCAAACTGTGCAGTTCGGATATGGTACAGTCTTCATCACTGCTATTGCTACTACTACTGTTACTACAACTACTACTGGCCAACTGACTATTATCGCTTATACTGCAGCTGTTGGCAGCGTCAACGACCACAAGATTATCGCCAGTATCGGCGTCGTCTTTTTGTCGCTCGGCAACATAATCACGAATTTCCCGAATAACACAGGTGAATTCTTCCGGATTAACCTGATTAGACGGCTCAACCTGTGCCGTGGAGTCGGTAAAGTCGCTACTGTTCAGCAAACCGGTGCTACTACTAGTCGCCAAAGCATCCTGATAGCTCGGCAGTTCGCTATCAACAGAAGACGAGGAGCTTCTCTGAGAGGATCGACGGGAATGTAAAGAGAATCGAGCCGATAATCGACTTCCTAGAGAGCTAGCGCCACTGGAAATTCGACTGACTACGCCACGAGAGAACGGCTTATATCGCTTAAATAGCAGAACATCCATGTAGTCCGGGGGTGCTGAATCGTTCGCAGGAGGCGTCGATGTGCCCGCTAACTGCCCTTCAACATCCGCTGTCGCAGCTTCTGAAATAAACAAACAATAAATGCATGCGGGTGGTTTAAAGCCCGGTCCATACTTGTCCTCAATGACACAGGGATAGGGACAAGGTCAAACTTTGGCCAGCTGCTGTGATGCGTCTTTTCTTTTCGGTGAATTTTCTTACGTACGCACTTGTTTTCGTTTCTACGAAAAATTGACATTTGGCTCGATACTTGCTCAGGGCCTATTCTTTTACCGGATTAAAGGGTTAATTATAATCGGACTAAACGGTTTAAAAATTGAGCTTAAAAATGCCATTCCAAAACCTCCGGATTAAACGGACTTAACTTCTTGCGCGCAGCTTTTTAATCAGACTAAACGGACTTAACTATGCACGCTAATGTTAAGCGTGCATGTTAAGTCCGTTTAGTCCAGTGGTAGTTTTGGAAAGGGGTAGACTAAAATTAAGCAGCTGACTTATTTTAAGTCGTTTAGTCCGTTTAGTCCGATTTGTCATTCCAAAATCTCTGACTAAAATAAGTCCAGTCCACTTAATCTGGTAAAGGAATAGGCCCTCAGAGATGCTCAGGGACAAAATGATAGGACAAAGACCAAAAAATGCTGGACTCTAGACAAAAAGAAATATGTGAATACATTATGAAAAGAAATGGAATTCAGTCATAAAAACTGCAGCAGGTAGTCACGAAAGTCACGCCACCTCTTCCTAGGGCTTCATCAATTTACGGTCAGAGTTCAATTCAGACAGACTGAAAATCAATGGAACCGGTCAAAGGATGTAACAGAGGGATTTAGAAGGTACGAAGGTACCTAGTCTGCATATAGCATGAAAAATTCAGTGGGTGAAAAAATAAAAATAAACGTTAAAAAACAGACGAAAAGAATCGTGATTAGCCGTGAAATGAAAAAATTAGAGAAAAAACAAACAAAAAAACAAACCACAACAACCACAAGCAAACGAAAACCACAAGAAGCAACCAAGACAGCCAAGCAAGTAATACCTAACAAAAAAAAAAAAAAAAAAAAAAAAAAAAAAAAAAAAAAAAAAAAAAAAAAAAAAAAAAAAAAAAAAAAGCCGCAATTGTTTGACATCAAAAAAAAAAAAAAAAAAAAAAAAAAAAAAAAAAAAAAAAACAAAGCAAGAAGGTATGATTGACGACTTACGAATAAGTTAGAGATTGAAATGGTTAAATTTTTTCAAATTCGTGAAGACCCGACAAAAAATAGTGGCGGAGCTTACTTATTTTAGTGGCATGACTTCTGCGAGGTGCGACTACTTGCTGTACTCTTAATAGTCAAAGTCTATTCTTTTCGTAACGAAATCACATGTTTCGTTTTCTCAAGTGGTGCAACTATTTTTGTCAAACTTTTGTAAACAGAAATAAGAACAACGCAAGAAAAGACAGAAATCAATGATGTTTGGTGATCAATCTGCACTTAATCTGCCTGCAGCTTTCAAGTTCCAATCGCCGAAGGATTTTGACTCCAATTTTGCAGTTTAACTGTGTGCAAAAGGAGAAGTTATGGGAAATATTTATGGGAAATATGTGAATTGAGAAAGACACTTTCGCTGGCCCAACAGGTTTACGATTGCCTCTGGCCAATGTACTTGAAAGGGTATGCCTGATACTTACTGAATAGTTTTGCCGAAAACTTAGCTTGTTAGTACTTGTTGTGCAAACGTATAGGTACCATAGATATATAAACGTATCACGACGGTTCTTCACGAATTTGAAAAAATTTAACCATTTCAATAACTTATTCGTAACTCGTCAATCATACGACAAACAATTTTGTAGGTATTACCTAATTTTTTCACACGGCTAATAGATTCTTTTCGTCTGTTTTTTAACGTTTATTTTTATTTTCACCAGAATTTTTCATGCTATATGCAGACTAGGTACCTTCGTACCTTCTAAATCTCTGTTACATCCTTTGACTTCCATTGATTTTCAGTCTGTCTGAATTGAACTCTGACCGTAAATTGATGAAGCCCTAGGAAGAGGTGGCGTGACTTTCGTGACTACCTGCTGCAGTTTTTATGACTGAATTCCATTTCTTTTCATAATGTAGTCACATGTTTCTTTTTGTCTCAGAGTCCAGCATTTTTTGGTCTTTTTCCTATCATTTTGTCCCTGAGCATCTCTGAGGGCCTATTCCTTTACCAGATTAAGTGGACTGGACTTATTTTAGTCAGAGATTTTGGAATGACAAATCGGACTAAACGGACTAAACGACTTAAAATAAGTCAGCTGCTTAATTTTAGTCTGACCCCTTTCCAAAACTACCACTGGACTAAACGGACTTAACATGCACGCTTAACATTAGCGTGCATAGTTAAGTCCGTTTAGTCTGATTAAAAAGCTGCGCGCAAGAAGTTAAGTCCGTTTAATCCGGAGGTTTTGGAATGGCATTTTTAAGCTCAATTTTTAAACCGTTTAGTCCGATTATAATTAACCCTTTAATCCGGTAAAGGAATAGGCCCTGAGCAAGTATCGAGCCAAATGTCAATTTTTCGTAGAAACGAAAACAAGTGCGTACGTAAGAAAATTCACCGAAAAGAAAAGACGCATCACAGCAGCTGGCCAAAGTTTGACCTTGTCCCTATCCCTGTGTCATTGAGGACAAGTATGGACCGGGCTTTAAACCACCCGCATGCATTTATTGTTTGTTTATTTCAGAAGCTGCGACAGCGGATGTTGAAGGGCAGTTAGCGGGCACATCGACGCCTCCTGCGAACGATTCAGCACCCCCGGACTACATGGATGTGCTGCTATTTAAGCGATATAAGCCGTTCTCTCGTGGCGTAGTCAGTCGAATTTCCAGTGGCGCTAGCTCTCTAGGAAGTCGATTATCGGCTCGATTCTCTTTACATTCCCGTCGATCCTCTCAGAGAAGCTCCTCGTCTTCTGTCGATAGCGAACTGCCGAGCTATCAGGATGCTTTGGCGACTAGTAGTAGCACCGGTTTGCTGAACAGTAGCGACTTTACCGACTCCACGACACAGGTTGAGCCGTCTAATCAGGTTAATCCGGAAGAATTCACCTGTGTTATTCGGGAAATTCGTGATTATGTTGCCGAGCGACAAAAAGACGACGCCGATACTGGCGATAATCTTGTGGTCGTTGACGCTGCCAACAGCTGCAGTATAAGCGATAATAGTCAGTTGGCCAGTAGTAGTTGCAGTAGGAGTAGTAGTAGCAATAGCAGTGATGAAGACTGTACCATATCCGAACTGCACAGTTTGCCCAAATCACTAAGTCGATCAGATCCTTCGTTTGATGCTGTGAAAGTAACGCGAAACAGTGTAGGCAGTTTTGAAACTCCCGGTCTGCCCTTGAACAACTATTTATGCAGCAGCACTGCTTCGGATTGCGAAGATAACGCTAGCCCTTTTCCCATGAGTGATCAGGACTCAGATTTTGTTGGCGACACTACAGAATCTGACTCCGCAGTCTCACCGGATTTCCTAGTAACCGACTATTCATTTAATTCCAGTACCACTTCCTGTCCCGCCCCTTTTAGCAGCCCACAGTCCTCAGCAACCAATCAGAATCGATTTCTAGACGCACGTGATCTCCACTTGCCCTTGTCTAATCGCTCATTGGATGTTATCCACGAAAATATAGTCTGGACCCCTGTGGGCGGCAGCTCAGCCGATTTGCCCAAACGCAGGGTTCTGACAGACGATCATTTAAATTCTCTGGGTCTCGATCGTTCTCCTGTCGCCAGTATGTGGCAATCGGTCGAGGATTTGACGAAATTAATTCCGCCCGACGAAAATATCAGCGATTTCGATCAACTAACCGAAGAAGTTACTAGAGACCTCGACCCGGAAGGGGGCATTTTTTATTCTCTTGATGAAAACCACCACCCTGACGATAGATGGGCAGAAAGCTGAAGTAGCTTAAAATATATACATGCTGTTGATTAATAGCTTCAATTATGCAAATTTTAGTCATGCACGTTGTGTGTGTTACTTTTGTATTTCTATTGAATGTGAATATTATTTTTAAGCACTGCAACAAAGTGAGCTACTCTTTTCAGTAGTTTTGTAGTCGTGTGATTTTAGTGAAATTCTGAACTTTATTTGTTTTGTTGACTAAGGGTCTTATCCTAAATTGGATTTATCGGATTAGATTTAACTTTATTTCGTCAATAACGCAGCCTCAGTTAAACGTAATTTATTGAAACTTGGCTCACACCGAAGTACAGTATGTGAGCCATGCGGGGCAAAATTTCAGCTGGCTATTTTCATTTTGTGCTGCGCTATTAGCAAAATAAAATTAAATCTAATCCGTTAAATCCAATTTTGGATTAGGCCGTAGGATACAACAATTTTTTTAATTATAATCTTTAGAGTGTAATCTAATGTGAACTTAATTTCTAATCTTTTCTAGTTTAATCTAAAATGCGATCATCTCATATCTAGGATGTTTCATTCTCTTGTTGATTTGTTTTGTACATAATATATGTGGTATTGTTTTTTTCCGTTTTTTAAGTTTCATTTATTGTTGAGTTCTGGTTTGATAATCTCATTATTATCACGGTCGATCCTGATAAGCGCTAAATATCGAGTTTAGAGCACAAAATTTTCAACCGACAGACAGAATTTTTTATTTTAACTAGTTCGACATCGTTTCTCAATCCTTTTACATTAAATTCATTATTTTTGAGAGTTTATGATTTGTTATGTATAAACAGTTTCCTTACTTGTTCACTCCGGCACCGACTAGTTTGACAATTGACATCACGATGTCATGCTGACAATAATACGGTACGACAACAAGGTATTTTTTATTTGGCATTTTGTTGTCGCCAAAGATACAGACGCGATCAGTGAAGGAGTGCTGAATCGCCCAGGGGGAGAAAGAAAAAAGACGAAATTCGTTTTTTGGAGTCAGCTTTTGTTCCATCGAGTCGGGTCCAATATGACCGAGGGCCGTTGAAGGGGTATCCTTGGGTAGAAATCAGGGTGGCGGGTATAAACCCGACTGTTTGCATCTGTGGAGATATGTTTTTTAAAATTAGCAATCAAAGTTTTTTGTGATGAGCCTTGCCTTAAAAATGACCCTAGCTTTATCACGTGCTTAGAGCAACCAGAGTTTGTTGCAAAATGCCTAACTTCAAAGTCGACTCCAAGGCTGACTTAAGGTGGTAGTAACGTTTTCGACAGTTCTGCAGGAGTAACTTACCATTAATTTTCAATCACGAATAAGAGTACGCATATTAATTTAGAAACACATAGACTATAGTGTGATGAATGCGTGCTAAAATAGCTTAAAATAGTCATTTTTAATTTTCACAAAAATTATTTTTCAGGCAGATACGCCAATTTTTAGTAAATTTTAGTTTTCATTAGACCAAAGTAATAGCTAGTCAAAACGGCCGTTTATTGAAAAACGAAAAAAATGACACCGGGCATGTCAAAAACCTTCAATTTAGATACCAAAGCTTATCCTTCCGCGTTTTGCTTTTTGAGATTACGTCACATTTATGTAACTTTGCTTTTTGAACTATAGCACACTATAGGAAAGTTCAAAAAAATTGACAACTACTGGCTTGGTCTTGTTGAAAATATGGGACAACTTGGCACACATATGTGTCTACTTTATGCTAAAATTTTAAAAATCATGTATGCTTTGATTTTGTTTTACATCAAATTCACTCACAGAATTCTGTAAAAAAGCACTTCCGTGGACTAAATATAAAGTCTCGATGTTGCAATTTTTTTATGCGTTATTTTACTTGTTTTCTAGACTATTTGTGATGTGTCATTTTTATCATTTGTTTTAATTCAACGTAATGCGTGAAATAATTTGATTCAAAAATTAGTATATTTTCAAAAATTCGAAAAAATCCCATTTTGAAGATGCGTAACTTCTTTCCTGCATCACATAAATACATTATACACTCTTGATTATACTTAGCGTTAGGATTCACCCTAATATTGGCTATGTTGGTGTAAAAAATAAAATCAGTTGGTAATAAACTGTCAATTTTACAAGCAAAACATGAAAAACGCGAAGATTCACGAAATTTGACTACGTTGAGAGTGTCTGCTGGCAAGTTGGGTACACATTTAAGGTATTTATTGTGCATAAGGTTAGTTTTTGTCAAGTTCTTTAATGTGCAAAAGACAGCTACTAAATTCACTGGGTTTCAATCGAAAGTTATAACAAGTTATAAAAACTGTCGAAAACGTAACTACCACCTTAATTCAAGTGTTTTCACAGATATGTATCGTTAAAAGTGTGTTGCAATATGGGCAATAATTTGTGTAACCAGCAGTTTTGTGTATACGAAATTTAGTTTAGCCTACTTAATAATTCAAAGTGTGATGGAAACTCAAGATCGAGTCAACTTCAGTTTGTTTTAGACGTTTTAGTTTTAGATTATATATTCACAAAATCACAAGGTATAATACTGTATAAGCTTGAAACGCTTGCGTGTTGTATATAAATTGCTATAGTTTTATACCTATACTTTTGTTTTTGCAGCTACTACGTTTTGTAAAATTTGCACAAGTAAATTGTCTTCTGTATCGTGCAGAATTATTGCAATAAAATTTGTTTATAAACTATGTTTTACGCGGGGCCCGTATATACTATATTCAAAATTTCTGAGTCGTATGTATTTTTGGGTAGGTCAAATTTCCAGTGTTAATTAAACGGTAGGGCAGGTAGGTCGATTACCTACTGTATTCTGCACTGACTGACTGCCTGGCTGGAGTGCAGAAATCGAGTGCGTATGCATTTTCAAAAAGTGACTGCCGGAGTGGGCTCGACCCACCAAGCTTCCATTAATAGCTCGGATGCCTACCACCCACCGAAGCTAAGCCGGCCGCTGAGAAGCTGTTGATGTAAAGCAGTGTCTATTGAAACGTAAATACTGTGAAGCGACTCAGCAGCAGTGTCTATTGGAAAACATGAAAAGTAGAGCTATATATAGGTACATAAACTGACATGAAGTAAAATTCTACCTAGGAATTTTACAATTTTCAGCCAAAAACAGTGGTCGCATTATTAGCTGTTGCCACCACAGCATATCTTGAACAAGAACGATGATCAGTTAAACTATGCACTGGCCACTGTAGACAAACAGATCTTAATATTTCCTGCGGAATATAGACACTCCAAGGTCACGATCAGTACTCAATCAGGAGGTACACTTCTCACTCAGCAGAGGAGCTTGTTCCGTATGTACTGCTGTTGATAGGCAAGACCGAAAGTACCAAACTACCAGCTAATCAGGTTTGTGTGTATAGCGGCCAAACCTATAATAGGAGGAAAATTCAGCTGAATGCTACTTTTTACAATAAAATCGACAAATAACTCCAGTTGTGGTCCACCCCCCCAACTTCAAACTTCGTGAGCTGAGCACACCCAAAATTACACAGCGTGTGTAAAAATGAAGTTTAAGGATACAGTTTGAATAAAGTTATAAATCTTAAGAACTTTTTTCAAAAAACTCCGCGTCTCTTTTATTTTTTTTTCAGCTAACTTTTCTCAGCATCTACTCAGCCGTTTTTCGTGATCTAGGGGTCCATCGACGTGGTTTGTTATGCCATAACTTTTCTCCTATTTTCATGTTAAACGGCTGTGGGTTTGTCAAGAAAACTGGCAAAAACCTCTTTTCTAACTCATCTTGTGAAAATGGTCAAGTTGACTAACTTCTCAGTACCTGTTGTTAGAAGCAATAAAACCTATGTGTATATTTTGTGAAACAAATTGCAAGTCAGATTTACATGTTCAGTTGTGAAATCGCGTGTTATTTCTGAGTTTTTAAATTTGATAGGTACTATCAAGTGTACATATAGGAAGAGTATGTCACTCTCCCTATTATGCCTGGAGCGCGCGTCCAATGCGCAGCGCGAAATAGGCCTTTTATGTACGGTTTTGAGGGGGGTAGACCCCCCCCCCAACTGAAGACCCCGTACTCAACTGCAGGGGGGTACCCCCTCCTCAGTTCTCTACCCCGTGCTCAACTGAGGGGGGGGTACCCCCCCCTCAACTCAGTACCCCGTTTTCAGTTGAGGGGACCCCCATTTCAAGACACTGACAAAGTCTTTGCGCCACCCCCCCCCCCCCCCAGTTCAGTACCCCGTCTTCAGTTGAGGGGGGGGGGGTACCCCCCCCTCTTTCAGCACCTCAACAAAAAACCTTGTCAGTGTCTCAAATAGGGGTACCCCCCCTCAACTGAAGACGGGGTACTGAGTTGTCAGGGCACCCCCTCAGTTGAGCACGGGGTCTTCAGTTGAGGGGGGGGGTACCCCCCCCTCAAAACCGTACATAAACGGGCTATTTCGCGCTGCGCATTGGACGCACGCCCGTAAGGCATAATAGGAGAGTGTCATACTCTTCCTATTATGTACTCTTGATACTATGGTGAACTGAATTTGAATTAAGGGGTTTGTTGCTTCATAAACTGTCAAATTTCAATGTCTTCATATACGTAGTTGCAGTCACATGACGTAGTACATACTTATAGATCGTGGGAACGAAAGGATTGTGTCACATTCACATATTGCTCGTCACATACAAATCATCTATGTTCAATATATTTAAATACTGGGCGAATTTGTAACACCCTCTTAGTTGTATAAACCCCTATAAGGAATCGAACCATCACAGCTGTGGTAGTCAAACGGGTAAACTTTTTCATGTCCGTCTCACCAAAGAATCAGTAGCCCGATTTAACGGGGTAGGGTCGCGAAAGCAGTTTTGCTTGATAGGTTGCAAAAAGAGATCTTTTTGCTTTGTACTTGTACGTTCACTGAGAAACTAGTCCAATGCCATGACTGTTTTAAATAAGTACTGCCAGACACTAGACTACCAATATCTACCAATATCTTGAACCAATCATCGATTG
>JASANF010017464.1:0-159735 GCA_030248245.1 Trissonchulus sp. WLG1_4
GCTCAGCAACGAAAGGGGGGCTAACAAATGACTAGACAAACCGATCATGAAAATGTATTAAAAAAATTTCGGACTATTATCTACCTACCTACTTTTAGCTTCAAGTCCTGCATGACTTTCGGTCAAATAGACTGAGCAAATAGGACGCTCTAGAAAATTTAAACCCTGAAACAAGCAAATAACATGATGATACGTACACACATTTAACAAACAATCGGTCAGCTGTTGAAATAGGCACTTTTTGCAAACAAGGTCAAAATTGCGTCCGTCTTGAAGAAGACGTAGAATTTTGTTCCACCAGTTTGAAGCCCGAACGGGAATTGCACAGCTAGATTTTTTACACCTGTACAGAATATAATCTTATACACAAGTATATACAATATCAAATCAACGTCGCAACAGAAATGCCAAAACGTTGCCAGTAATCTATACCGGGAATAATTTCTTCAGTGACCGCTGCTCCGCCAACCAATGGTCGTCGCTCCAGAACACAAACCTTCTGGCCGGCTGCCGCCAAATAGCAGGCCTAAAAAAGTCATCCAGCAAACAGCATGGATTTAAAAATGGCTGTCGTCTGGCTGACTGCAACCATTTTTGTTTCTTCTAGAGGAGCAACTACTGTTTTGAAAGCCACATGTTGTTCAACGTATATGATTTATATGTAAATATATACACTCAGTCAGGAGCGTAGCCAGGGGGGGGGGGGGTATATATGGGGGGAATTCCCCCCCCCTCGAAATTTTTTCCTTCCTATGCACTATCCTATGGTTTTTCTTGGAGGTGTATTTTTTACCGCATGTTATCGATTGTATATATTTTTTTACCCCATCTGAATATATACACTCATGTAAAAGAAGGGGGAAACCCCCCAAATCGAGATCGAGGGGCCATCACAGGAAAACCCGTAAATCTGAATTTTCTGTAAAACTTTATCTGTCACGGATTTTCAGATGTTTTTTACCCTTTCCATTCAGAGACATTTTACAGACTTTCAGAGGAATTTCAGATAAATTTCAGGGAAAATTCAGAGAATTTCACCCAGAATTCAGAGACTCTGAATTTTATCTGAAAAAAATGTTACTGGCTTTTCAGATAAATTTCAGATACGTTTTACAGATGTTTCAGAGAAAATCCACATGTTTTTCACATGTGTAAATAGCAAGTAAATTTTATCTAAAATTCGTGTAAAAAGTATCTGAAACATGGTTTTTTTTGTGTAAAATAGGGTGTATTTACACATCGGCCGCCTAATTTACACAGCAAAAAATAAAAATACACACTGATTTACACAGCCCCATTTTTCCCCAGAAGTTGATTAAACGGCCTATTGTGGTTGTAAAATTTACAAAAATTCGCGAAGTAGCGATTGCAGCCTGCAACCTCTTTGTGTTAACAAAATTAAGTCAAATTTTTTACCCGAAAACAAAAAATCTTCAGTTTCTGCTCTTAAACGGCTTATTTTAGCATTCGTTTTTATGCACTTGAAAGTTGACATTGAAAAATCAGCCATGCTGAGCTTGTCTGTGCGATTTCTTGTAATACTTCAAACTACTTTAAAAGGTTTTATATACACCCAGATTTGAAAAAAGTGTGTAGGCTCTGGCTGATAAAACAACTCTCTATCTGCGTGAACACGGGGTCTCGGCTTGGGGTGGGGGCTTGTCACAGATTTTTCGAAATTTTAGGAAGGCTTGTCCTGACTCCTGACGTGTTGGCTACTTGAAATGACAAAAACGCTAAAATTTTCAATTCTATATATCATATTTTTTTATTTTCGTATGTAGTTCGAGTCTCAAAGGCGAAATATGACTTTTCGCGTGCAAAAACGGTCAATTTTTACCTAAAAAATACTAAAATACACACTTTTAAAAATTTACACAACAGACCCTTAATTTACACAGCAAATTTTTAATTAACACATCATTTACACAGTGCCGATTTTGAAAAAAAACCCTGTCTGAAATATATCTGAAAAGCCAGTAACATTTTTTTCAGATAAAATTCAGTCTCTGAATTCTAGGTGAAATTCTCTGAATTTCCGCTGAACTTCTCTGAAATTTATCTGAAATTCCTCTGGAAGTCTGTAAAAGATCTCTGAATGGAAAGGGTACAAAACATCTGAAAAATCTGTAAAAAAGTTTACAGAAAATTCAGATCCCTGGTTTTCCTGTGCCACGTGGGAGAGTCCCGAAATTTTGGGCAAAATTTAGGGAAAATGGCACTTTTTCGCAAATATTTTACAAGATTTTGCAAAATTCAGTGTATCTATAGTCCCTCAAAGGGGGTCCCCCAAAACGCTGCTGAACCCCTGTAACAAACAAACAAACAAACAAAACAAAGCCAAACTTACCGAAACGAGACCATTGTGACCTGAAACAATGAATGCAATTTAGAATTAGCTAAAGTGCTAAATTCTGGGGCAGTGATCTTAATAATAATAGCCATGGTGCACTTTCAAGGCGGTGTACAAAGATGCGTACTAAGACGGCCAGAAGGGGCGGGGGTATGTCCTTGTACCCCGAAGCCCGAACGTAACCGAAATTCTTCAACTAACCAAATTTGGCCTAAATAGAAAAAATCTCAAATTTTTCAAAATGGTGTAATCTTGGCCTAAAATTGCTGTGAAAAACACCTAAGGCTGAGAAAATTTTATATACATGCTTTTCAGACACAAATCTATGACGTGAGAACTCTAAATATTGGGTGACTTTCACATGACCGGTCAGACTGAAGCGGGGGGGGGGAAATTATTTTCGATTCTAATTCGCTTCCTACCCCATCTTTTAATAAAAATATGAAACCCCCATCGTCAGCCATGCCCCCAATCTGATCTCTAGCCCCCAAAATAGCTGTCGCCCCTTTTAATAAAAATCTGAAGTGAAATTATTGGTGTTAAAACCCTTAGGGGTCGAATAAGTCGGAAAAACGGCATTTTTTCGACTAATGATCCAGAGTCCCCCTATATCCCCCAAACCTAGGGGGTGTCAAAATTGAACGCTCTTTCGAATAGGCTAGGTTAGAAGTTTGTAGGATGTAAGCTTTAGCTGGAAATCAAACTTTGTCCAAAAATTAAACTTTACATGAAATTTTTTGCGCAAAATTGGATTTAGTCAAAAATATTGCATCAAATAAAAACCTGCTGTTACCATTGAAAGAGCAACTTGTAAGCTACTAAATGCTGAAAAAATTTTGTAAATCGGTTCAGGCTTTGAAAAGTTACAGAACTTTTTCTGAAGCCACCAGGACCAGGCTGATCGAAGCGTTACAGCACAAGTATAGTGGTGCGGGGAAAAAAAACCCTACGCGTTTTGCGGGGAAAAAAAACCCTAGTGCTTCCTGGCCGAACCTCACGACATAGGACCTTTTTGAGTATGCAGGTGGAAAGCGCATCCCAAACTGACTTACCACACCAATTTCTGTGCAGTTTTGAGGCCTGTAGCGTTTTTTATAAAATTTCAAAATTTTGCATGTTGAAAAATTCCAAAGTGACAAAATTTTCCAAATTTTTGACTTGTCATAATTTTTCACAAAAACACTTTTGACCAACGCCGTTTGCATTTTTCAAGAGAGTTACCTTTCCTCTATACTTCTGAAGCTCGAAAACCGTGAAAAACGCTGTGGTTGACCAGTGACTGGTCAAAGTTTGTGCGGGAAAAAAAAACCCTATTGCGGGGAAAAAAAACCCTATTTTGTTTGGCGGCATTTTTTTGCTAAACTCACCCATTGTTGCTACTAAAGTTAGTTCATCTGGGCTAACAACATGCGTAGAGTTCATTAAAACCGTGTATTCGGCCGCAAAACGTCGTTTTTTGTCATTTTGGGCCATACCCCGACACCCCTTACGAAACCTGTTTTGATGATGTTTCACCAAAATTTGGCATTTTTTGCAATATTTAGGTTTTAGCTGCTGCGTACCAATTAAATCCAAGAATGATAGACGCGGGCGGTGTTTGTCCGCTGTTTCTCACGTAATAAGCGCAAAAATCTGTTTTTAATGCTTTTAAATACGGAAAAAATGCCTATTTGGGCAGAAGTCATTTCTGCCAAAACGGGTCGATTTTTGAAGAATCATTGTGAGTCACATGGATGTCGCAGAAACGGTTTTTTTAGTCCATACTGCAGCCTAAGAGTTGTAGAACACGATGAAATTGTGTTTATATTCCCTGCTAATAGAACAACCAGAAAAAGTGATAGGGTTTTTTTTCCCCGCATTAGGGTTTTTTTTTCCCGCATAGGGTTTTTTTTCCCGGAGGTTTCGAGACTCATTACTCAGAAACGTGAGTGGTTACAATCCATTTTATTAGTGCAACAGTTAGGCGAAAGATGGCCGTTATAACAGCCACGAGCATTAATGGATCCGATTTATGTGGAGCACAGGACGACCCGAAAAGTTGAAAATAGGGTTTTTTTTTTCCGCACCACTATACGGTTCCGTAGAAATTCCGGGCTATAGCTGCATATTAAAATATAAAGCTAGTTAGTGTTTTTTAGTGTAGTAAAGTTATTTCTGATGCTTCTTAGCAGGTTTTTTCTTTAATTTAGGCCTCAGGCTTAGGCTTAGGCTTAGTGCTTAGGCTTCGGCTTAGTGCTTAGGTTTAGGCTTAGGTTAGGCTTAGGCTTAGTGCTTAGGCTGAGGCTTACTGCTTAGGCTCAGGCTTAGTATGTGGGTCAGCAAAGTCTAGTCTTAGTTGCTTGCATCAAATAAAAGGACCTTTGCTACTGTGGAATCATAAATAAAGCTGCACTTTTAAACCTAACTTTGACTGTCAGTGCCAGCTTGGTGCTGAGCATCAGTGACGTTTTCAGATTGTATTTATGACATTCTATTTAATTAGAAATCGCTACTTATGACCAAAGATGCATATTTTTCTAGAAAAATGTAATAAATTTAATGTCTACGCAAAAAGAAACTAAAACTTTTGATATGTAAGCTCAATTTAACTAAGCATATTTAGCCTCTTTTTTAGTTGGCAAAATTAAGATTTTTAGTATGAGTGAGCTACATATGTTGCAAACAAAGCTGTACTAAGTATATTATTATGTGTTAATTTATGACGATCAACTTAAGGCTCGTGTTACGACTGTATTGGTCATAATTTTCGATGATTAGCCCCAGTATGTCGAAAAACGATGATTTTCGACAAAAATTGAAATTTTTCGGAAATGTATAAATCAACGTTTTTTCGCTTGGAAAGTGCTAAAAATGAACTCAGCGCATGCGAAAACCTATAAAAACGTGTTTTTACGGTGAAAAAATATCACTTTGAAATTTTGAATTCCCCCCCCCCCCCCCTCAGTTGCACCATGACCTTGGGGCCGTGTTCATAAGTGTGGATTAAAAGTCTACCTTTTGTGCCACAAGTCTAGCTTGGCCAATTCAGACTTATTAGTCCAGCCTAGGAGTTTTATGAATACGGCCCCTGATATCGTTACCAATGTTTAATGTAAAACTATCATTCATACCTGCTCCAATAATAACAGCATCATATGAGCTTTTGATGTTTGACGAACTTAGCTGTCGGTAGGCCACAACATTTGTACACAAAATTTGCCGAAGCGCAACGCATTTGTCCATTTAATATTTACATAAAATCAAACACATTGAGTTTATATCGGCCGCTACGCTACGCCACTGATATCGGGGTGGGGGGGTTCATCTGCCAAGAAAATATCAGACTGCGCAGAAAATAAGCCAGTACCGCAGCTACGTGAAAAATAGGTTAGTCATGCAAGATATACATGCAAGATATACATGATGTACAGCATACATTTCTTGATACGTCAAAAAAATGCTATTTTTAACCATTTATTTATTGTTTACCGTTAACAAAGCTATTTAAGGTGGCACTCCTGAAATGTGGGTTTTGCCCATTATTTTGAAAACGCGCAAAAATAAACATGCATCGTAAGAACAAAGGTTGATCAGAAGTGAATTTCCTTCAATTTGATGTACATATCACATAAAAAAATTTTTGAACATTTTTGAGCAAATTTCGTCAAGAAAAATAGATTTTCACGGAAATGCCTTCGCAAGCCAGTGCCTTTACACGTATGTAATGAATTTGAAAGGCTGAAAAACACTAGCAATTGTGTTTTACTGAAACGTAATTAAACATTTTTGGTGTTTATTGAGTGTGGTATAATTTTTTTGTGAACTAACGCAATACTTTCTGCATGAGACAGAAATATAGTGCGTGTGAATACGAACGCAAATTTTCGGCTTGCGATTTTAAAAAATTGGCTCAACGAAAAAAGTTAAAATTTGGCACATAAATGCACCTTGTCATCTTCGAGCGGTCGCAAATTTTGATTTTTGGCAAATCGATAGTATCTAAAAAATTTAGCCAAATTTATGTTTTTCAAAAATCGCGATTTTAGTGTTTTTCGATATATCAATCATATTCATCAAAAATGACTTTTTGCGACCGCTCGATTACGTTGAGGCAAGCAAAATAAGATATTGATCGTGCAACAGCTACTTACTTGCGAAGAGAAATCGCAAGCCGAAATTCCACTCACGTTTGGTCTACAGTGAATGCTAATAATCAATCAACTTCATTTTTTGTATTTAGGGATACTTTTACACCAGCTTGCCATTGTGTATCTAAAATTGGCCCCAAACTGCCGTTTTTTGAAAAGTCACATTTCAGGAGCGCCACCTTAATGTAAAACTATCATTCATACCTGCTCCAATAATAACAGCATCATATGAGCTTTTGATGTTTGACGAACTTAGCTGTCGGTAGGCCACAACATTTGTACACAAAATTTGCCGAAGCGCAACGCATTTGTCCATTTAATATTTACATAAAATCAAACACAATGAGTTTATATCGGCCGCTACGCTACGCCACTGATATCGGGGTGGGGGTTCATCTGCCAAGAAAATATCAGACTGCGCAGAAAATAAGCCAGTACCGCAGCTACGTGAAAAATAGGTTAGTCATGCAAGATATACATGCAAGATATACATGATGTACAGCATACATTTCTTGATACGTCAAAAAAATGCTATTTTTAACCATTTATTTATTGTTTACCGTTAACAAAGCTATTTAAGGGGGCGCTCCGGGAATCAAGGTATTGGGCCTTAACTTTTTTTTCAGCTAACTAATTCGGACCTGTGTCAAGAAGCAAAGTCACTCAGAATGATGTGGGCTTTCATTTGATACCAATATCAAGATATTTGGAAAACTGCCAAATTTTATAGTTTTTACTGGCAAACTGTCAAATGGGTGAACATTAAGCGAAAAATATTAAAAATTTATCAATGCACATCATTAGACGCAAAATAGCAGTTGAAAAATGTTTGAAACGGCAAGATTAATTTTTAGGTCCATTTTTGCCCGCAAACCGGGTTTTACCAAAAACTAAGTTCGATTTGGTACATTGTTAACATTATCTAAAAAACTGTTCAACATTGCTTAGCTACCTAAACTGTTTTTTACTAGGGTCTTGGGTCCCCAAAAGTCTGCAAAGTTTCAGCGCAATCGGATAACGCTACGCAAAGTTGCTGGCTCTAAAAAAATATACTGAGTAGTGCTGACGGTAATTTTCGGCATTCGATATCTTTTTGCTGCTTCAACTGATTTGGCTAAAATTTGGCATGAAGATAGCCTATCATTGTGCGCAGTTGAACATTCTTTTATTTTTTTAAAATAATGTTGTAGACCATAATACCACTGCTTTTAGTGCTCAGAGACCGACCTCGAAAATACAAAAATTACAATTTTAACAAATTCGCGCTAAATAATCCAAAAACAAAAATAATGTTCAACTGGAGGAGTGCAAGGGCTACATTTTGATATATGAATCATGATTTTAAGAAAAACATGCTATTAATTATCGCTTGCCGAAAATTCACTCATGCGCAGTGCTCTGGCAGTCACGTGACATTATCACGTGATTTAAAATTTTTACACAGGGGTTATTTCATACCATACAAATTACTTATATAGTAATATTTTAGTTTTATCAAAGTTTTGATGACTTTTGAGGCAACTCCCGATTCCCGGAGACTGGAGAGCCCCCTTAATAGGCTTTCGCATAGTGGTGAGTGGTGACAACCTAGTTTTAGCTTTAGTTTTTTTCAAAACTAGGTTAAGTAAAAGTACCTAGTTTTACCTAGTTTTGTGAAAAAACTAGGTAGTACATAAAAATTTGACAGTCACAATTGAAATTTTGACTGTCTTTTAACCTTCAATTTCTCAACCCACAGACCTGCTAGAAACTAGAGTTGGTGACCGGTCGCGTAGAAGCGGAAAAGTTCGGCCGGCTTTTGTGCCATACTACATATATGTATAGTAAAGTTTGACATTTGCCAACTTTTTTTGCCAATTTTCGATGTAACCCCCGATTCCCGGAGCGCCCCCTTAAAAAGGACACATTTGTGTGC
The DNA here is from genome assembly GCA_030248245.1 of Trissonchulus sp. WLG1_4. Lineage (NCBI taxonomy): Eukaryota > Metazoa > Nematoda > Enoplea > Enoplida > Ironidae > Trissonchulus > Trissonchulus sp. WLG1_4. The sequence continues at coordinate 8,396 of JASANF010017464.1, forward strand.
TTAAGGTGGTACTAACGAATGTGCAGTGTTTTTAAACAGGCTGGTATTCAATTAATAATTAATATAAGAGCACATTCTTTATACCGTTCGAAAGCGCTGCTTTTCCTCTATGTTTATGCAAAGTATCATTGCACAACTATAAATATGATTTATATGGCACGTGTTAAAAGTGGACCAATTTGGCTTTCTTGAGCACTTTCAAATCTGGCCACTTTTTGAAGAGTTGAAACAATAAAAACATGCGAAAAATGGAACAAATATTTAAAAAAAATTATCTAGACCCTAAATGCACGATTTTGTGATTTGTCAAATATTAAACGAAATATAAGCTTTCAAAGTCAAAAGTGTCTATTCACACGCAACTTTCAGGTTCTATATCTGCGCAAAAATAAAAGCAATTTAAAAAATTTTCAATTTGGGTCTAGAAATTTTGAAAAAGTTTATTCATGTTCATTTTTGTGTTTATGCGTTTTGCATGCGCTTAGAAAAGTGGCCAGAACTGTTAAATTTCTATTCTCCTGTTGTGTAATTTGGCTTGTTGGCTTGGCTTGCTCCTAAAAATTTTTCACATGATCCCGCTAACTTCATTCGTCATTATAAGAATACGAATTAATTTATTGCTGACTTTATTCTCGAGAAAATGTCGTTTGAATCAACTACATTTTTTCAAGAGTTTAAAAAAACTGCACATTCGTTAGTACCACCTTAAGCACTAAAGCACAAAGCACGAAGTATGAACCGAGAAAGCACAAGTGCTAAAGCACTATAATTGTGCTAAAGCACGAAAGCACGAAGTATTCACTAAAGCACAAACAAAAGCACTAAGTATGAACCGGAAAGAACAATTCTGAAAGCACAACGCACAAAGCACGAACAATGAACTGGCAAAGCACATGTGCTCAAGCACTAAAGTGCTAAGCAGAAAAGGACAAAGTATGAACCGGGCCTTACCTGGAAAAGCTTTGTCTGGGTGTGTAAATTTCAAATTTAGTAAAATCTTGCGGATAATTTTACTATTAATAAAGTTACAGTCGTTTTACTAGAGCTGATTTTTACGCGGCGGCCTCAGCCGCCGCGTGAGCCACCGAGTATATACTATATTGCAATCGTCTTCTATGATTGCATGTAGTTCTACAGTAAAAATTGAGGCAGGTCTTAAAAAAACACTGTTTGTGTGGGCGTGTGTATAATTTTGTGCACGCTTTTATATACATTACGTACTTAGCTACATAGGACTGTTAGTTTGCAAGACCGTTTGTGCGAGCGTGTGTCAGATCATTCATAACATATACGTTCACAATAAATTTATGTCATTAAATAGTGTTGCGATGCAACCTGTTGGTACAATGTTTCTCAGATTACTTATCAGGCTGTTGGAGCCAAGCGATGTCGACTTTAAATGCCGTTCCCAACAAGTGTTGTGGATCGGAACTCCAGATTGGATCGCCTGATCATTTTTTCGACCAAATGGGCACTTCTTTTTCTCTAAACTTCATTCCTCTTTTAACCCACGGAAAAGCAGGCGCAATAGTGAGTGACCCAAACATCTGAAGACATTTTTTTTCAAACATAAAATTTTTTTGGTCGTTAGCAGTATAGTGGCTGCATCTCACACCTTTTTGGGTGGGCAGGAGCCGGGTGGGCCTATCTTTAACGTGTAAAATTCCCCAAATAATCCCCCGCAATCCCCCGACTTGCTTGCTAGCGAATTGGGTGGGCAGCAGCCTTAAATACCGGTTTTTTGAAAATTTTAAACTACAATTTTAATTTGAACTAACTTATAAATTTTATTTTATTTTCATTTGAGCATATTATTTTAATCATTTTTTAATTTACCTGATTTTACTTTTTAAAACATTTTAACTTTATGAAAATTTTTTAATTTGAATTATTTTTAAGTTTTACAAAACAATTTAAAATAATTTTTTTCATATTTTTAATTGTACACATTTTTTTATTAATTTTATAGCATTACTAATTTTAGCTGTTTGATTATAGTTTTTATCTTGTGTTGGTAAATTACGAAATGTGTGGTTAAAACACGTGTATAGCCTAGGGCGATTAAACTGATGCCAACTGAACCACCAACCTTCCGTTTACGGATCGGACGCCCTACCAACTGAGCTAACCGGCCACATACAAACAGTTGCTGCAAAGCGGATTCAACTAAAATGTAAAACGTTGCTAATAGTCAGTCTGTAACATAAAAAAACGAGCTTCAGCTTCAATTTAAGTACAATAAAATTAAATTCAAGTCGATAATCTCATGCGTTTAAGCACGGGTGCTAACCATTTACCAACAAATTCCATGTTGCTAAAGGTGTGTCTCTTGAAATAGTGATGGTGAATAGTTAGCGTGACCATTTACGAACGGCTCACCTCGACCTTACCCCGTTAACGAACTTATATTTAAGTAAGATTTTCAATGTTTTTGTTTGAGTGAGTGTATTTTTATTTGTAATTGTAGGTTTACAACTTACGTACATTTTGAACAAATAATTTTGTTGGCAGCATCTTACACTACATTTCTTTCGAACTGTAGTCATTTGATGGTGATGAAAGAATGAATACACTTCTCACTAATTAAAACAACTTGTTCCTACATAATTTGTTGCAAGATAATAAAAACTACTTCAGATTCTTGCAAAAACAACTTATTGTAAGATAAAAACGCTTTGAACTTTTGCATACACCATTTTACAATAAAATAATTATCTGCTAAACAACAGGTTTTAGCTGACCTGCTGGTCAGCTTACTTGAACGTAATTCTTAATACTTACTGAAGATTTTGCCGCAGATTGGGCTTGTTTATCTTGTGTTGGTAAATTACGTAATGTGTGGTTAAAACACGTGTATAGCCTAGGGCGATTAAACTGATGCCAACTAGTGGCAGAAAACTAGTTAGGTAGGTTACTGTAGATTACGTATTTTTAGGTTATGAGCTGTAACTCAGCAATTAATTGTCCGATCAACCAGGACAATAGGTCATTTTGTAGCTGATAAATAGGGCTACAAGGCTATATGAAAAATTTTATCCTAACTCCTATTTTATGGACATGTATACTTAATTTAGCAAACATAGTGCAAGTTTTTGGCTAAAAACATACAGCACATTTTACGGGCATGGCCAATTACTTAGCGAATAATTATCCGATCAACCCAATCAATATATCATCGTGTAGCTTGTCATAAGTACTAAAAGGTGATATCAAAATCTAAGCTCAATTCATACTCTGTCATTAGTAGTCACTGTTTTAGTACAACCACCTTATTTTTTCAAATACGCTTATGTACTGTGTTTGGCTAAAAACATACCGCACGCGCATGGACAATTACTTAACGGTTACAAGGCCGATTGACTCGAGCCTTTTGTCATCGTATAACATAAGTACTACAAGCTGACATAACAAGCCAAGCTGAATACCTACGCTAAGGGTAGATTTACCTATTGCTAAATATACATATTCTGTAAACCTAATGGTAGTTTTGGGTAGTAACCAGGAATGATTAATGGCTAACAGTAGATAAAATGACAGAAGCCTAGGATGACTCATGGCGTCATCGTGGTTGATTAATTACCAGCAGTATTGACACATTCCTAAGATGACTCATAGCGTCGTAAGCTAGGGGGGCACAGTTCTTAAAAATTGGCTACCTAACTATCTGTCAGTGTAATAGCAGTAAAATTAACTTAATATTTAGCCCCTCTTTGGCTATTACTGGCCCCCTCCTTGGCAATTACCTAGTAGACACTTAATTTAATACCGGGCCCCCTCTGCCAAGTGTCAGTGAATGGCGGGATAAAAGGTATAAAAGGCGGATTCCTAGCAGGTTGTGTCAGTTGTTACCACCGACACGCTACTGATCGGTCGGATCTAAACTGTTGCTCTTCATAAGTGCTACTACTCAAGAATTGCCTGTGCTGTTTAATTGCCATCAGTAAGGTAATTTTGTTGTATTATATTTGCTATATAATTCTAATACTATTTATTTTAGCATTTGGCTCGTTGACTAGATTGATTAATAAAACAGTATTCACAAAAAGGGTATCTATTGGTAACAAATTTAACTTTTAAATAAGTCGGATTAATTTGTATAATTTTGAAATTATTCATGTTTCAGATATGGAGTGTCCTGAGTGCAACCAGTCTTTTACTTTCCATCACAACTTATTACGACATCTCCGCACATCCCACCGGTCCAGCAAATCATTCAAATGCCCAACTTGTGACAAATCTTACACTCGCAACGACAAATTAAACACTCATATTCAGAAAGCACACCCGCCTATGACCCCACCACAGTCTACGCACCAGTCCACTACCTTCCAGTGCCGCAATTGTCAGCAATCCTTCACTCGCCGGGACAACCTGAGCACCCACATCCGCCAAGTCCACCAAACCCAATGTCTTCACTGATGTCCCCATTGCCCCAAAACATTCGCCCGTGTCAACAAACTCGCGGTCCATAAAGCCACAGCCCACCAACGCCGTTGCCCCTACTGGTGTGGTACTTGCTTTTTTTATTTCAAAAGCCCAGACGCCCACCGCCGCCACATGACCGAACAACACGGTCAGCCGTCCTTTACCTGTTCCCAATGCCAGAAGTCCTTTCGACGCCACGCCCACCTCTTGTCCCATCAACGGCTGCGTCACCTTAGCAGAAACAGTTATTTACCTGTTGCCCCTCAGCCCACTGACAACCCCAGTGTAGACAATTATTTACCGGCCGATACCCTAAGCGGAGACAATAATTTGCCCGCAAATGGTCCACAGCCCGCTGATGACCCCAGCTTAAGCAAAAATGTACCAATCAATACGCCTACTGATGTATCCCGTTTAGAATTACCCACCAATGACAGTGACGTTATTGTCCTAACAGTCCCCCCAAACGCTACCCCGTTTCCTGATTCATCAGACGTTCGTATTAACGTTATGGATTTTACCACTGACCCCGACCCCATTGAATTCCCTCAAGCCCCCGATTATTACCTTAACGACTTGTATACCGCGCAATGGGCCCGCATCCGAACCCGTAAATCCCCCTACCTCGACCGGCTGAATTACCGCCTGGCCAACAGTACAGAGCACGAAATTCTTACTGCCTTTCAACACGCTTATTTCCAAGCCCCAGCCCATGGTAAATGGAACATTGCACTGGGCTTTATTTTACGCAATCGACTTACAAACGAACTATCCTATTATTACTCCAGCAATAATACTATGTTGTTTAAAACACCTTCCCTTATTACGTCCCAGGCCGAATTCCGTAAATTTGTTGAAGACGTGGAACGACAAGACATTGTTGAAACAGCCGCTACTCAACGCACTGAGTCAAATTTTACTGTTGAACGGACTACTAATATGGAGGTTCACATTTTCAAAGTCCCGTCGCGTCCCATTGGCTGAACTGTGAATTTTGTGTAGTTTTTGTTCATGTAGAATTGCTTGTATTAGTAAAATGATGTGATTGTAGAGTATTTGAATAAATATTTATGATTACAAATTGTTCGTTGACTTAACCAGTTAAAATCGGTTTTCAAGCATTACCGTGTAGGAAATTAATAAAAGGCGACTCGTAGGAAATAAGTATACCATTGAAAAATGGAACACACTTATAGTGAACAAACTGAAACTTTTGGAGTTTCTTGGGTAACTGTCCGCGATACCCCAGGAATTACGCATACACGTTGGGTACATTTTTTACGACAGCTTCTACCACAGGACCAAAAGTCATCAATTTTTGCCACAAAGGACGAAATGACTACCATAGCAATTCCACTGACCACACCGACGTCTGATTGGATTAGTGCGCTGGCACATAGCCTAGACGGTGCAAAAGTTGCCAAGTTATACATAACCTATGAAAAATCAGCAGAAGTCGAGGACGCAAATCAATAAAAGCCCTCAAACTAAGTTACTACTAGCAATGGAGTTTTCAAAAGCGAAAATCAGAGGATTTCTACCTCACAAGTCAGGTACGTGAGGGCTAATGTCAAGTCATTAGTAGAAGGTCAGCCTTTGACTGGTCAAGAATTGAAAGAATTTTTTCCAGAATTTCTGTCTGAACGACATTTCACCTATGTTCACCTAATGAGTCCACAAGGCCATGTTGTGTTCGATAGGCTACTGTCTGAGGAAAATTTTGATTCTGCCATACGCTCTATTCATACAAATTACTCTGAACTTCAAGTGATCTGTATCGTAATGACGCCTTAAACTACTTTAAGTGAAATGATAGCAATGAAGTTAATCTTCGCCTAAGTACTACCTTGAACAATAACAACACATTAATATTTCAAGTTTATTAGCAAAATAATACGGACATTTCAATAACGACACAATACAACACAAAACAACTGCATATACGGCATAATCATGCATATTATAGTGATAAGAGTGTATAATAAGTGCATAATGTTCACCACAACACAAAACAATAACATATAATATATAGTGATAAGGGATAGAGTTGGTCTGGCAGCAGCTTGTTCAGTTCCTTGTCGTTCCGGATGGCCGTTGATGCGAGTCTTCTTGTTACGCGCCAACTCGAGCACTCAGATACTAGCAGCCAGGACCCCCACGCGCTTAGCGTAGTTGCCCTAACTGCAGACCGGCTCGGCTAGATCCTTTGCCACGACCAGACATAATTTAGACAATCAGCCGTGGGCATACTATTGGTTCGTATAATGAGAAATATTATGGTAGTTCGCATAATGAAGCATATGCTTGAACTTCACTGCAAACGGGGTCAATGTCTGTTTCGGATACAAGACCAGTAATATAAAACTTTCCAGTGTGAAACAGGCGAACTGTCTTGCCCTTGCATTTGAATAGACTTCCGCAAAATAACTCCGGTTCCAAACTTGCATTATCAATTATAGAGTGCAGTAGGGGTAGGTCGACCCTGTGCCCTGTACTGCTTGCTGCCACAATATTTTTCACGCTCATTGATTTGACTTTAGTCCCAAGACTGCTAGCATACGCATGAGTCGTTTCTTCTGCCTGATCACGTGATTTTGCCCCAAGACAAACAAAACTGCCTTTATTAAAAACAAGGTATGTAAGTCCATGATATTTGACCACGGTACCACTGAATTTTTTGAGTTGATAAGTCCCAACTGGTTTCACATCTGGATTCTCAAATTTCCCCACCAACGTCATGTTCACAATTTTCGCCATACTGGATACCAAAAATGCACAACAGCACTGCACTCTTATTAACTTGGTTACAACAAACAGCAAAACAATACTTAGCTATGGTTTGGCTTAATACAAAAAGAAATAGTTAGCTATGGTTTAGTTTCATTGCGCCATAACACAAAAAATGACAGTTATGTCTAAGCTTGGGTCTGGAAATAAGCCTCCAAAATTGGATTAATTGTCCAATAAAATGAACAGTCATGCGGTCCTTTGTAATGTTTATTTCATCAACAGTGAACTCTTCTGCCTTCTTCTCCGTCTCCGTATTTAGTTCTTCCGTGTTCTTCTGGTGGCAAAGTTGCTGGTGCCGGGTTAAGCGATAGGGTCGTTTGAACCTCTTATCACAAAAATGACACTTGTGGAGTTTTGCTTTATGGACTTCTCGAGTATGTCGAGACAAACCTTTCCTTAGACAGAACGTCTTAGGACAGACAAGGCATTTGTAACCATCCATGGTGAACCATTGATATGCCTGCGCACAGTGCCCTTTTATTGATTTCGGTAGTCAATAAAAGCCTAGAGCATAAGTACGTAGTAGTACATATGGAGCATAGTAAATGTAAAACTATCGCTTTTTGGTTTTTGGTGGTTTCACTATTTGTATTTTCCAACATTTTTACATTTAATGTAAAGAAAATAGTTTGAAAAATGCGTATAATACAACACATCCGTCATTTACACTGCCGCCGCCACCACCACATCCGCCGTTTAGTAAGACAACTATCACAGAACTTCAGGCTGAGGGCAATGTTGGTATTGTTCAGGGTAATACTTGCGTAGTTTTCTCGCTACGTCAGTTTAATAAAATTCAGCAATTTCTCAGAAAATTTCTTTCAGAGGAATGTTCCATAGAAACCACTAGTAATCTTCTTTGCCCTTACATAGCTGAACAGTATAGTCTACAACTGTGTGTGGCAGACGATAAACAGGTCATGTTTGGAATTACAGGCCCTCTTTATCTGACCAGGGAGGACTTGCTGCATATACACGAAATATGATGGCGCTGACTGCTACTGAGCGCCAAAGACGCAAAGCGTTGGATCCACTCCAAAGACACTATTGTGGACCGTTTGTCATCCACGGGTTCAGTTACCGGAGTGTAGAGCAGTATTGCCAGTCAGAAAAAGCCAAGCACAATAAAGCGTGGGACTGTTACTGTTACATTAAACTGGTTTGGTCGGCGTCAAAAGCACAAGACATTGGTGACAGTCTACCGGAATCTGAAGATTGGACGCATAAACTCCTACCCGAAGCCCTAGAGACAGCGACGAGAGAAAAAATCCGCCAACATCCACAAATTGAACAATTGCTAGTGAAAACCATTGACAGTGACATTATAGCAACTTTTGATACGTTGCTTGCCTATGTATTGCTGAAAATTAAGAATGAAATTAAGCATGATCAGTAGTATGCTGTATTGTTGTTGATTATTGTATTAATAAAAGAAATGGTGTGCATCCATGTAGTAGTACTTAGTAATATAGGATGAATACCTTAATTCCTACACCTTTTCTGACGTTAAGTCACCCGTTTACCTGTATTGTAGCAGCCCGTACAAAGGCAGGTAAAACTACTTTTGTGAGCAAACTGGTTAATTACGCAAATCAGCTTATTAGTCCTCCACCAGTGAGAATTATTTGGCGTTTTAGTGAATGGCAAAAGGCTTATGAGACTATGCCTGATGTTGAATTTATCAAAGGATTACCTGAAATTGATTACTTAAAGTCTACAGGCACACTATTAGTACTGGATGACTTAATGAGCGAACTCAAGGGAAACTTGGTAGAGTTGTTTACTCGTGGTTGTCACCATTGGTCTTGTAGTGTAATTCTCATCACTCAAGATATATTTTTCAATAAGCAACGCACGAATCGTATAAACAGTCAGTATATAGTATTAATGAAAAATCCTGCTGATAAGTTAACTCCGTTGAATTCAGCCAAACAAATGTTTCCTGGTAAAACAAAAGGATTTATGGAAGCCTTTGAGCATGCAACTAGTAGACATCATAGATATCTTGTCATAGACCTTGACCAGGCAACACAAGAAAAGTTTAGGCTAAGGACCAATATTTTCCCCGACGAGTTCACTGGTGTGTATACCCTTAGGTAATAAAAGTGATACTTGTAGAAACATTGATCATTATGGCTAAACGTTTCCAAAACAATCTAGACTACCTGCGCATACTGTGCAAGTGTGGTCCAAACCAGCGAAAAGCAATTCTTTACACGGCAAGCGATGAACTTATAAAAACCATTTGTGGCTGCGTTGAGAATGTTTTATCGGGTAATGTCAAATTATCATCAACAGACAAGAAAAGATTGGGTAAACACAAGCATATTTTACGAGATATCAGACACGCAAAAAGGTTAAAGAGGCAAAAAATTGTACAACACGGTGGATTTTTACCTGCGCTATTAGCACCAATATTAGGCACTGTCGGTAGACTACTGAGTGAACTTATTGTGAACAAGTAATGGATTACTCAATTCTAGTCAGACCAGAATTTTTCACTGAACATAACATTGATATTGACAAAAATATTCAAAAGATCAAGAAAAGAAGTTTACCAGCGGACATAAAAATGGCCTTGTATAGGCAACAAAAGTATAGAAAACGATTGCTTCGAGATACAGGCAACAAAATAAAGGTCAAGAGAAAGGAAGAGAAGGAAGGTACTGAGGAAAACAGGAAAGAAACAGACTTACAGCCTATAGTGAACAGCTTACCACAAAGTCATCGGGAAACTGGTAAACAACTGACTAACCACTTGCAGCGTGTTTAGGATAACAGGGAAAGGTGAAATTGAGTATAAAGGCAGACTGGTGGCAAAGTCTAGAATTCACGACTTAGTGCATGATTTCGTTCGATATCGACCTTCGAAAAGTCCAGCAAAGGGATGGAAAGTATTTGCTGAAGCATTGAGAGATAGCAATGTCCCTCGAGAATTTATAGGAAATTTGTCCAGATGGCAATATATACAAGACGACAGCCCAACAAAACAACTGAGATTTGAAACACCGCAACGAGGTACAGGAACATCAAAATTTTTAGATAAGACGAAATTTTTCGGTAAAACAAAAAGACCACAAGAAACTTCGAAGGGTGCAAGAAAAAAGACGGAGGGAACACTTCAACAAACACTAAAAACGCAAGGATGGAAGACTGGGTAAAAACAACGGTACACAAACTATACTATGATATTGCATACTCTAGTGTCAAAAAATTGTATACGGCTGCAAAACAACATGGAATAACACTTGCTCAGGTAAAACAATGGCTTAAGGGCCAACATACTTACACTATCCATAAGCCTATACGACGGAAATTTGCAAAAAGCAAGTATATTGTGGCTCATACTGACAATTGTTGGCAAATAGATTTGGCTGATATGGTCTCTATTGCAAAACACAATGATGGCCATAAGTTTCTGTTAACGTGCATAGATATTTTTTCAAAGTATGCGTGGGCAATACCAGTGAAAACTAAAAGCGGCAAGGATATCACAAAAGCTTTCTCGACCATAGAACGAAAACCTATAGTTGTTCAGTCGGATAGAGGAAAAGAGTTTTTGAATAAGGAATTTCAGCAACATCTCAGCAAAAATAGCATCAGATTTGCAACTTGTAATAATCCAGACATAAAATGTAGTATAGTAGAAAGATTCAACAGGACACTAAAGACTAAAATTTGGAAATACTTTACATATAGTCGGACTTATCGCTATATTGATGTATTACCTGACATTCTCCATGCTTACAACAATTCTCGCCATAGGACTATTGGTATGACACCCACACAAGCTTCAAGACCTGAAAATGAGCAAAGCGTCTTTAGCAAACTAACAATTCCTAACAAACAAAGTAAATGTCGTTTGAGTATAGGTGATATTGTGAGAATCAGTAAAACAAAAGGAACGTTTGAAAAAGGTTATTTGCCAAATTGGTCCGAAGAATTATTTAAGGTTGTACGAATGCAAGACATGAATGGTGTACCCATGTATTACCTTGAAGATATGGCAGGTGAACCAATAACTGGTGGATTTTATCAGCAAGAGTTGCAAGTAGTGACAAAGACAGAAACTTACTGGGTAGAAAAGGTTATAAAAACAAGAAGGATAAGGGGTGGGAAAAAGAGTATTTAGTAAAGTGGTTAGGTTATCCGGACAAATTCAACAGTTGGGTTAGTGATGGATTTTTTCCTTCATTTGCCTAGTAACAGTCTTCCAGACAATACCCTTAGCAATTTCAAAGTTAAGCTACCGCAGAGAATTAGCTTAAGTGGTGAATGGGAAGTGGCATTGGTAGAACTTATATATCCAGCAACATGGTGTAATATGGGCGATGACACGCATTCTGTCATTAGATTAAAGTACAAAGATGGGTCGTCTCATGTCAAGATGATTCCTCAACGCCATTATGCACATATTGAAGACCTATGTGAAGGTTTGAATTATACTCTAAGGCACATGAATGAAGGAAAATTACAGTGCAAGTTTCGCTTCAAGGCCTTGACTAAACGCGTGGAATTTGCTATTTTCCAAAATGAACATGCTGATGAATTTAAGAAGCTGAAAATGACACCGAGAATAGCCTACATGCTAGGTTTTGACAGTGTTTACATCAGATTTAGCAATTTATCACCATCCATAGAAAACCAACTGGAAACTGCAAAAATGGCAGAAATAGCACCAGATCTTAGAGCAGGATTTTATTCAATGTTTGTCTATTGCGACGTTGTTTCACCACAAATAGTCGGCAATACATTTGCGCCACTCATTCGCGTACTAAATGTAGAAGGAAAGCAGGGTGAAGTAGTCGATAAGATTTTTCATAACCCACACTATGTCACGGTCCTAACGAAAGACTTTGATACCATTGAAATCAATATAAACGATGACAGTGGAGTACCGGTAAGGTTTGAATACGGTAAAGTTTTTGCTAAACTTCATTTTCGAAAAATACACTAGCACTGGTCGATAATCCATTTTGCGTACCACGTATTTTCCAGAGAGTGTTGGCACATGGCAGGATAATCTCTTGCAAGTAGGCAGTGGTAGAGTCTACGCAGGATCACCATATCTGAGAGGTGCAGGCATAGGTAGTTTTTTCAAAGAACTTTTTCGCACAATTTGGCCAACTGTTAAAAAAGTTGGGTTAGAGGCAGAAAAGCAGGCCCTAACTGCAGCCAGCGAAGTTTCTGGTGATTACTTAAAGGGGCAAAATGTTAAACAATCACTAAAAAGAAGAAGCAAACAAGCCTTTGGAAGAACTCTCTGCAAGTTGGGTGAAGATCTAGCGCAGTCAGAGGAAGGACTTGGATATAGACCAAAAAGCATTAAAAGGCGTCAAGGGACTCAAGAAGCGTCGAATATTTACACTTGAGGAACATATATAGTTATGGCTAAACAAGTTGATGAATCTTCCTTGCCTGGGTTCAAGAGTGAGCTCGATCTTTTCTCTACACCACCAACTCAAGTGGCAGTAGAAAAAGGCTATTGGGCAGAATATTACCCTCAGAATCCTGTTACCAATGAAGGTCCATATCGCATACATGTACCAAAAGACTCGTTTATGTTGGATTTACACAAAAATCATCTTTATCTAAAATTAAAAATTGTAGACTCTGAAGATAATCCCGTAGAAATGGTCAATGCAGGCACAGTTCCAGTTGCTCCTATCAACTTGATTGGAAAAACATTCATTGAGCGACTGGTAGTGAAACTAAACGATAAGAAATTCTAGAACTCAGGTCCACTGTATGCCTATCAAGCGTACATAGAAACTTTGCTAAATTTTGGCTGGGATGCCAAAAATTCTCATTTACAAACAGCAATGTACTAAAAAGATGCAGCCGGTCATTTCGAAGACCTAGCTAGTGTTGCCATAGTAGCGCGAGGAAAACCATTTACTGGAGGTAACTATGTCGAACTCATTGACCCGCTTCATTGTGACCTATTCAAGCAGGATCGTTATCTGCTTAGCGATTGTGATTTGTCTATTGAAATTTATCGTAATTCAGACAGTTTTTGCTTATTGTCCAGTAGTAGGCATAAAATTACTGTTGAGGATATGCGATGGTGTGTGTATAAGGTGAAACCACAGGAATCGCTTAGTCTTGCCATTGAAAACATTCTTAGCAGTAACAACACTGCAAAATATCCACTGAGGAGAACCAAGGTAGTTTCCAGGCATTTGTCTAGCGGAGTTCAGTCTGTGGTTGAAAATTTAATTTTTACTGGTCAACTACCTAGAAAAGTGATAGTGGCAATGGTGAATGCAACAGAATTTAATGGAAAATTTGAAAAAAAACCCACTAAAATTAGAGCATTGCAATGTTAGTGAAATTGCGTTAAAGTGTGGCGATGAGTATATTCCAAAATATCCACTAAGATGTCACTGGAATGAGTAAAACTATATTTTTCCTTACACATATTTGCATGAAGCTAATGATATGGCCAATAGCAATCTCGGAACAGACATAACCTATGAGGAATTTAAAAGGGGTTATACCATGTTTGCTTTTGATCTAACTGCAGATAATGTGGACAGTGCAGTAATGCAGCTTATTCGTGAAGGTGATTTGAGCCTATTTATGCAGTTTAGTATTCCGCTTACTCAATATATACATGGCGTTCAACTAATAATATATGGTGAATTTGATAATTTGATTGCACTAGACTCGAACAGAACACCATCTTATGACTATGCAGCCTAACAATTAGAACAAACTTATGGATACTTTAGAATTGGAAAATGCTGTAGCAAGAGACAAGTGTATGAAAAAGTCTTTTCTGGGTGTTTTTGCCGCTGATCAGTTACCTGAAGTATTTGTTAGACCAGCTTGTTTCATTGCAAATACAGACCCGGCTAATAAGCCAGGCAGTCATTGGGTAGTATTCTCTGTAGACAAATATATAGAATATTTTGATAGTTATGGCATTGAACCATACGCAATGTTTAAAAAATACATCAAAAAAATTGGCGGTAATTTGATCTATAACCCTTATTGCCTACAAAATATAAATACTAATGTTTGTGGAAAATATTGTGTTTATTTCCTGTATAAACGATGTCGTGGATGTCCACTAGAAGATATTGTACGCCAATTACGCCAGCGATCATCACAGAATGATACTATAGTTAAGGATTTTACCGATAAACTTAAATTACACGGATCGAGAGGTGGTCAGTCGTGCGAGTGTCGGCGAGTAAATCAATAAAAGCTCGGACAGACAGACCTTGCTACCATACTAATACTACTATAAACCCCAATTGCTATCATGTTGCTCACAACCACTGCAGTCGACAAGTCCTTTGCTGATAGCTCGGTGAAGACTTTGCACCTAACTGTCGGTAGTCGAGGACAACTACTAACCCCAGATGTGGTAAACGATGTAATAGATGCTCACCTGGTTGGGTGTAAAGCAAAAGACTGGCTACTGGTAATCGTCAAGGATATCTATAACAACACTTTATATGACAAGTTTACCAATAAAGGTGAACTAACGCTTGGAAGCTATGAGAAGAAAGTCTTAAAGATTAACATTTTTCACATTCAAAAGAACAAAAAGATGCCCAATGATACGGTGGAAAAGGGTGTAGTTTCAACAGACAATGCCCGCTACGTGGAATATCAAGTTTTTACAGAAGACCGAAGCCCTCTTACATCGGCCCAATTGAATCATTTGCTGTCGCTACGTTTCGTGTCCAGTGTTCCGACCCAAGATTTTCTACATTTCACACATCACCGATAAGAATGGCGTAGTGAAGTTGAGTCGAACAATGTACAAGAGTCAGCTCGCAGATGCGTTGACCGATTTCGGAGAAAATCAACTAAACAACAAAATTTTACATATGCATCTTCAGGAATGGTGACATTATTAATTCAATTATTTGTTAATTATCATTGCATACTATTGCCGTTGTTTGTTGTAATTGTCATGATTTATTATCATTATTATTGCATAATGTATTATCATTACATAATATTGCTATTGTTTATCGTTTGTTTTTAATAAAATATATTTAATTTATTGGGTTTGAAGTTTTTCTTAAGTACTTTAGATCAGGCGCCATTCACTGACACTTGACAGAGGGGGCCCGGTATTAAATTAAGTGTCTACTAGGTAATTGCCAAGGAGGGGGCCAGGTAATAAGTTAATTTTACTGCTATTACGCTGACAGGTAACTAGGTAGCCAATTTTTAAGACCTGTGCCCCCCTATCTAACGACGCTATGAGTCATCTTAGGAATGTGTCAATACTATTGGCAATTAATCAACGACGATGACGCCATGACTCACCCTAAACTTCTGTCATTTTATCTACTATTAGTCATTAATCATCGTGGTTACTACCAAACCATTAGGTTTACAAAATATGTATATTTAGCAATAGGTAAATCTACCCTTAGCGTAGGTATTCAGCTTGGGTTGTTATGTCAGCGTGTAGTACTTATGTTATACGATGACAAAATGCTCGAGTCAATCGGCCTTGTAACCGTTAAGTAATTGTCCATGCGCGTGCGGTATGTTTTTAGCCAAACACAGTACATAAGCGTTTTTGAAAAAATAAGGTGGTTGTACTAAAACAGTGACTACTAATGACAGAGTATGAATTGAGCTTAGATTTTTATATCACCTTCTAGTACTTATGACAAGCTACACGATGATATATTGATTGGGTTGATCGGATAATTAATCGTCAAGTAATTGGCCATGCCCGTAAAATGTGCGGTATGTTTTTAGCCAAAAACTTGCACTATGTTTGCTAAATTAAGTATACATGTCCATAAAATAGAGGTTAGGATAAAGTTTTTTATATAACCTTGTAGCCCTATCTATCAGCTACAAAATGACCTATTGACCTGGTTGATGGGACAATTAATTGCTGAGTTACAGCTCAAAACTTAAAAATACGTAATCTACAGTAACCTACCTAACTAGTTTTCTGCCACTAGTTGGCATCAGTTTAATCGCCCTAGGCTATACACGTGTTTTAACCACACATTACGTAATTTGCCAACACAAGATAAACAAGCCCAATCTGCGGCAAAATCTTCAGTAAGTATTAAGAATTACGTTCAAGTAAGCTGACCAGCAGGTCAGCTAAAACCTGTTGTTTAGCAGATAATTATTTTATTGTAAAATGTGTATGCAAAAGTTCAAAGCGTTTTTATCTTACAATAAGTTGTTTTTGCAAGAATCTGAAGTAGTTTTTATTATCTTGCAACAAATTATGTAAGAACAAGTTGTTTTAATTAGTGAGAAGTGTATTCATTCTTTCATCACCATCAAATGATTACAGTTCGCAAGAAATGTAGTGTAAGATGCTGCCAATAAAATTATTTGTTCAAAATGTACGTAAGTCGTAAACCTACAATTACAAATAAAAATACACTCACTCAAACAAAAACATTGAAAATCTTACTTAAATATAAGTTCGTTAACGGGGTAAGGTTGAGGTCAGCCGTTCGTAAATGGGCACGCTAACTATTCACCATCACTATTTCAAGAGCCACACCTTTAGCAACATGGAGTTTGTTGGTAAATGGTTAGCACCCGTGCTTAAACGCATGAGATTATCGACTTGAATTTAATTTTATTGTACTTAAATTGAAGCTGAAGCTCGTTTTTTATGTTCAGTCAGACTGACTATTAGCAACGTTTTACATTTTAGTTGAATCCGCTTTGCAGCAACTGTTTGTATGTGGCCGGTTAGCTCAGTTGGTAGGACGTCCAATCCGTAAACGGAAGGTTGGTGGTTCGACTCCACTCCGGCAGCTCCTTTTTGAATATTATTTACCTGACGCTGACACTTCGGTCTTCTAGCAGAATACATTCGATTAACTTGAGGGAAGCTGCACAGAATAAAGCGACAAATACACTGTAAATCTAGTGACACACGCACATAAGCACACGAGCTGATGTTAAACATGCAGACAGACGCAATTCTTGCACAGTTTAGTGTTGTACCGCCAAAATCAAAATTAAAGACCTGTTGTACTGTGGCACAACAGGAAAAATATAATCAAACAGCTAAAATTAGTAATGCTATAAAATTAATAAAAAAATGTGTACAATTAAAAATATAACATGAAAAAATTATTTGAAATTGTTTTGTAAAACTTAAAAACAATTTAAATTAAAAAATTTTCATAAACTTAAAATGTTTTAACAAGTAAAATCACGTAAATTAAAAAATGATTAAAATAATATGCTCAAATTAAAATAAAATAAAATTTATCTGTTAGTTTAAATTAAAAATGTAGTTTAAAATTTTCAAAAAACCGGTATTTAAGGCTCCTGCCCACCCAATTCGCTAGCAAGCAAGTCGGGGGATTGCGGGGGATTATTTGGGGGATTTTACACGTTAAAGATAGCGGCTCTTGCCCACCCGGCTCCTGCCCACCCAAAAAGGTGTGAGATGCAGCCACTATACTACTGTCGTTGGAGTTTGAAACAATGTAGCTGCTTCTCATTGCAAAATGCCATCTTATAATCTACAAGCTCAGTAAATCTGTTTTTAATATCCATCGGATGACATCACCCGACGCGTTGGATGACGTCATCCGACGCGTCGGAAATTTTGGCGTCGGCCGACGCGTCGGAGGCATTTTCATTTGAAATGGACTGTACCTTGTAATTGGCGAAACGTGACTCAGATTTTGCAGTTTAAGGGGGTAGTGTCGCGAAAGCAGTCGACTTTGCGATACTATAAAACTTTTTCAGTGAAAAATAGGTCATTGTTCTTTGTATAAACTAAAAATATGTTTTAAGGCAAATATATGTGCGAACTTTCAGAAAAATTGATGCAGCATACAGTTAGCAGTGAAGTCGCAAAGTCGGAAAAATGACGTTTTGAAAACTTATTCACGTTCCATATTTTCGTCACATTTATCAATTTTTCTGTCCAGATTCTTTACACAATGTAAAAGCTCATATGCTCTAGTTTATGCACACAAAATTTAGTGCAAATTGCTTTAGTGGTTGCGGAGTAATGCCTGTTTGAACTGTGAAACTGTGCGTAAGCTGTAAAGTACTCACAGCAATAAAAATAAATTGTAAAAAAATTAGACACTTATTTTGAAATCAGAAGAAAAACAAACCTTCATTTTTCATTTTTCTTGTTTGTGGCAAAAAATTGTGCGTCAAAACATTACATGTATTTCACAAGCTGGCCAATCTGATATCTGGCTTGATTTTTTGAACTTTTATGTCTCTATTGTGTGATGTCTGGCTCACCAATGGTGATTGGTTAAAAATATTGGTAGATATTGGTAGTCTAGTGTCTGGCAGTATTTATTTGACACCATATGGCATTTCACTAGTTTCTCAGTGAACGTACAATTTCAAAGCAGAAAGTTCTCATTTTGCAGCCTATGAGCAAAACTGCTTTGGCGACACTACCACCTTAAGATGGCGCTCCGAATAACTTCCATGAATTTATTGTCTTATAAGTCAGCGTAGGTTCTAGCTAGGATAACTTTCGTTTAAGAATATTAAAGCCTGCTACAACGCTCAGTTTTTTAGGAATTTCACGTTCCTGCTGCCTTGTTCTAATTTTTTATGACCGATTGAAATTTTCTATTTTGTCAAACGCGCACTATTTTTCAAACGGCATAACTCAGCGAAACTTTGTTCAAATTTTACGATATGTACCTTAAACTGTCGGTAATCATATCGCCGAGGTGTATCTTTTTTATAATTTTTAATCCAACTGTTTTGGCTCAAAATACAGTAGTTTTTCTAAATTTGGTTCATTTAAAAACGCTGCAGAATTTCATCAAAAACAGAAATCAACATTTACAAAGAAGATACACCTGCATCTACATATTTTCTAACTTCAGGTCAAATTTCGCAATGAAAAAACGACGTGGAGGAGGAGAGCTATCACGAAACAAAAAACGCTATTGCCGATCATAAAAAACTGAGGTTTGCCCACACACAAACACACACAAACACACAAACACACAAACACAAACACACAAACACACAAACACAAACGAAAGTGTCAAAAAATAGAGCGTTATATATATCTGTTAAACCACGAACTACGGTGCTCTTGGAATTTAGGCCTGAAGGCGATGGACACGAGGGCGAAAGTGACCGTGCGTCCGAGTCCGAGTAGAACGTGATCTAACGGCTGGAGACCGTCACAAGTCTCCTAAAACTCAGATTCCGGCCGTCACTCAGGTTCGGAGCCAACGTATGGAATCTCCAAAATAGCTGCAAAGCCCTGCAAACACCCAACACACAACAAAATTGGAGACAACACGAACTGTTTTAAATTAATAAAAGTTTATTGGAGGCCGAAAAACAAGTATATAACAAACTTGTAGAAAACGACTAAAAACCTAACTCAGAATCTAATCCTCGCTCAGGAGAACCAATTCCTACTCTGATCGGTGCATGACGTCCTAACTACTTAACCCCGTTTCAAAACCGTCTGCACCACCCCCCGTTTCCGTCGTCTTCACCAGCTCACACTGAATATGAGCCAGACCACACGATAGAGATATATATATTTTTGGAGGCAACCGATCAGACTAAGAATACGCTCCCCATTAAAATCTCAATTCAAAAACTGTAAAGAAACTTGAATTATTCAATAAAAGGCTAAATTTGGGCTCTGTAATGCGAATAACTTCATGATCTAAATATGTATATTCATATTCACATTTCTTGTGTTGAGTCACGATTTTAGTATAAGGCTGTAAGCCAAACAGCAAGCTAGAGAAACGGCTGGCAGCCTTTCTAGTAATTTCTGAACTCAAGAGCGCTGCACAGAGCGCTGCTAAGTCTCGAAAACTGCCAAATACAAAAACGAATAGATGCGTGTCTTGGCTTAAGGTGGTAGTGTCGCCAAAGCAGTTTTGCTCATAGGCTGCAAAATGAGAACTTTTTGATTTGAAATTGTACGTTCACTGAGAAACTACTGAAATGCCACATGGTGTCAAATAAATACTGCCAGACACTAGACTACCAATATCTACCAATATTTTTAACCAATCACCATTTGTGAGCCAGACATCACACAATAGAGACATAAAAGTTCAAAAAATCAAGCCAGATATCAGATTGGCCAGCTTGTGAAGTACATGTAATGTTTTGACGCACTATTTTTTGCTACAAATAAGAAAAATGAAAAGTGAAGCTTTGTTTTTCTTTTGATTTCAAAATAAGTGGCTAAATTTTTTACAATTTTTCATTATTGCTGTGAGTACCTTACAGGTTACGCACAGTTTCACAGTTCAAACAGGCATTACTCCACAACGACTCAAGCAAATTGCACTAACTTTTGTGTGCATAAACTAGAGCATATGTGCTTTTACTTTGTGTAAAGAATCTAAACAAAAAGTTTTTTAATTGTGACGAAATTATCGAATGTGAATAGGTTTTCAAAACGTCATTTTTCCGACTTTGCGACTTCACTCCTAACTGTATGCTGCATCAATTTTTCTGAAACTTGGCAAAATATTTGCCTTAAAAAATATTTTTAGAATATATAAAGAACAATGACCTATCTTTCACTGAAAAAGTTCTATAGTCGCGCAAAATCGACTGCTTTCGCGACACTACCCGCTTAATTCTGCGATTACGAAATGTGAATAGAAGTGAATTTTGAAGAAATATATGTCTGTACGAGTGCGAGAAAACCTGCCTAGACCAGGGGGTAACCCCCGGATTACAACATATCAAACGAAAGCTCATTCACTGCTGAACAACCTTTCTTCAAGAGCAAAGTTCTAAAAACGTGACTGAAAAATCTTACAGCCCAAAGTCAGTTATTCGGAGCGCCACCTTAAGTTGCTGTAAAAAGATGCGCTTTTTAATAAACTTATACTGTAGCTGGCCCAACAGGTTTACGATGGCCTCTGTCTTACTTAAAAGTGGGTGCTTGATGCTTACTGATCGCTTTTGCCACGGATTGGGCTGGATTAAATCAGTGTTATCTTAATACAGTTTTACTGTAGTCGTTACAGTTCGCTACAATTTCTTCACTTAGAACTGGTTACAAATCGTAACGAACGACATATAAAGTTTAATTTAACTTGGCAAATCAGTTAATTACCTTTGACTACTTGCTCTATCGACATTTGCCAGCGATTTGAAATACTTGGTTATTTTGGAAAAAAATGAAAGTGCTGCTATTTTTCTGGATACTAGCCTTCACTAAAGCTGGTAAGTGCATTAGCCCCCAGATCATTTTGTTGGGTTTAATTTTTAAGCCAGACTCTTCTGTAGAAACAAGTCCTCCAAAAGATAGAGACAGTCACCCCCGCCACAGTCTATCTGGAAAAGTTTCATTCTCTCAGATGACTAGATCCAGTTTTTTTTTAAATTGGGGATCTAATACTGCAAAAAAGTCTCATTATTAAATTTTTTTCACAAAAAACGCAGTTTCTGTCTGCTTGATTAAGCTTTCCACCTTTTTTGCTGGGTTTGTACTTTGTAAGTTTTACACTAGTCTTTCTTTTGTCCACTTTGTAGAAATGTTGTTCTGGTATACCATAACTAGAACTAAAACTAGTTGTAAAAACTAATTTTCAGCACTTATACCAAAACTTTAACTAAACTATCTGACTTTGTAGCAAAACCATAACTAAAACTTAACTAAAATTGAACTCGTACCAAAACTATAACTAAAACTAACCTAATCTGTAAGCGTGTATCATAACTATTACTCAAAACTAATGTCAGGGGAGTTTTGAGCAAATGTGTACCTACCAAAACTCTAGTTTTGGTACAACGCTTACCAAAACTTCCTATTTTTGGTAAGCGCTCTACCAAAACTAGCAGTTTTGGTGCAACGCCTACCAAAACTTAAAAGTATTTGAAAATTTAGGGTTTTCACGTTATTCATCTCACTTCGACATGAAATTTCTTTTGACCCGATTTTGATAAGCTTTGGAACTAATTGACTCTCTTGACCTCAGGAGTCAAAACTTCAAAAATGGTACGTTTGAAAAAAATTTCGCGTCAACTTTTTAAACGTTTTTATAAATTCTTGATGGTTCGAAACCCAAAATTTTATATTAAAAATATTCCCTGCACCTCAGAAAATAAAAAATTATAAACCTTTAAATTTATTTTTTGAATTTTAAATCTTTTTTTGAACCTTTGAACCTCGGGCCGTAGAATGCCTAAAACTCAACCCTTAATTTTTCATTTTTTGGGCCGGAACGGAAAATGACTGAAATCCGGCCTAGACCATAGCTTGACTAAAACCAGACTCTTCAAACAGTTTCTTATGTGTTTGACCGTACCGGAAAATGACTACAACCCGACCCTGGCCATAGTGTGACTTGGTGTGACTAAAGCTGTGTTTTAGTCATTTCCGGGCGAGAGCAAACATAGGAGAAAGTTTGGGACGGATTTTAGTCAACTCGCTGTTTGAATACAGCGTTTTCGCAATAAAAAACAATTATTTGCAGCTTGCATAGGTTCAGTAAAAGCATTGATTAATACTTATACTGCTGAGTGAAAATTAATTTCTAGGTAATTGTTGTATTAATATCAGTTGCTTGTGCTTTATTTTGTTATTATGAAGCTGTTATGCTGGTTAGTTTTTCTCTTGCTTTTTTCTGTTATTTGCCGTAATCAATATAATTTCTGTCCCTCCAGCCTATTTGATATCAAATCATATCATATCATATCATATAAAATTTTTTAATCGGACTAATTTAAGTCCAGCTGAGAGTTTAATCCGGTGGTAGTTTAGGAACGGGATCGGACTAAAAAGTTTAATCCGGTGGTCGTTTAGGAACGGGTTAGCCGCAGACTTATTTTAAACCGTTTAGTCCATCCAAAACCTCGGACTAAAATAAGTCCAGTCCGTTTAATCAGGTAAAGGAATAAGCCCTTAGTCTTTTTCGGTCCAGAAAAGTAACATAAAAACACATATATATGTTTACAAAAATAATAATTTTATACTGTATGTGTTTGTGCTGTGATAAAAGCATGGTACATATGTCAATTATTGGATTTTATGCTGGCAAATACCTGTTGTACCGTGTACTATACCATGTCTTAAACTGTCTGAAGTCTGAACCACTTTACAATAAAAACTTAACCATAAGGATAAGTTGTAGGTAATCCACGACCCGGGTTTTATTAACCCCGGTTTTAGTTACCCCGGGTTTTAGTTTTAGTAACCACTAAATTTCGACCAGAACGAAACTCAACGAATAACCCGCCAGTCCATAAATGCTAATCTGACCCGACCCGACCCGATGTCAGTTTGATTTGACCCTCGTGTTGTAAGACGAAACAGAGCCTGGCGGTGTCTTGATACGGGAAGGCACCACCTTTTTCCTAAAATCAAAACTTCAAAAATTTTCAGCAGGTAGGGTGCAGAAGGCAGGGGTGGGTAGATGGTGTTTTTTGAGCTTAAAACACTAATATTTTTAGCTTGTAGTGTGCTTCAAGGGTATTTACGACTATACTTAACTCCGTAACCATAAGCGATATCATTAGTGTTTGTGACCGGCCGCGAAAGCCGCCGGGGGCTCCGGCCGGCGGCCGGGCCGGCGAAGAACTTCGGCCGGCCGGCCGGCCGGAACGGCCGAATTTTTGGATAAAACCAGTCCAGAGTGTCATTTCGGCATAAACTTAGCCTGCCGGATTGTTATGCCGGCCTAATTTTGTCAGTCGGTTGAATCTGGCTGGCTGGCCGGCTGATTTTAGCCGGCCGGCCGGCTTTTCCCGGCCGGCCGGCCGGCGCCGGCTTTTTTCGGCCGGCCAGCCGGCCGAAAATTCCGGCCGGTCACAAACACTAGATACCATTACTAAAAAATGTACGATAACTATACTATATTAAACTATACTATACTATACTATACTATACTATACTATACTATACTATACTAAACTATACTAAAACTGAAAACTATACCATAACTAAAACTCAGTTGTACCATAACTAAAACTATACCATAACTATAACTAAAACTAAAATTTTTCCTTGATTATAACTATACCTAACTAAAACTAAATTAAAATGAGCCTTCTAACTAACTATAACTAAAACCTAACTTAAAGTAAAGTTATACCAAAACCATAACTAAAACTTATCTATGAAGATTGTTTGCACCAAAACTATAACTAAAACTAAGCTAAAATTCTCTGATGGAACAACACTACTTTGTAGGTACTTTATCCCTTTAAATGCTGGCCTTTTAGCCGAGTGGTCAGGGCGTTGGAATAATATTCCGAAGGTGGGCAGTTCGAATCCCAGAGAACAGAGCCCCGTTGCACAAAAATTTATCAGTAATCAAATATCAGTGATCAGTTATCAGTAAATTTTCATCAGTGTAGCGTTGCACGAGATTTATCAGTAATTTACTGAAAAATTCCAATGAATTTTACATGAGACTAATAACTGATAACTGATATTTATCAGTTATTAGTAAATTTTGTGCAATATAGTTTCTGATAATTTATTGATAACGGATAATTTATCAGTGTTTTGTGCAACGGGCCGCTGGTTTTCGAAATATCCTTGGGCAAGAGCTGGATCTGCGAGCCTTTACGTCAGGGGTTTTGCTTTTTTTGTCTCTCTGTTTTAAAACGTGAGTGTGGTGTGCCAAGGTAGGTTTAGAGGCCTACGTGTGAATGTGCTCCGCGCTTAAACATCGTGCCAAGGGAGCATGAGTATCGATAGAGTATCGTTGCAGGGTCCGGTCGGGACTCTCAAAAAATTTTTCGGCTCGTATAACACTGCGATGGTGGAAAGTTTGAGTTTTAATTGTGGCTCAATTTGGGACAAACTAGCAAGTTTTTTAAAAATGTTTGCCATTATGCCTTGAATTCAAAAGAAATAAGACATAATTACGTTTATACGCCTATTATTTTAGAAATAAACATGCTTAATTTTAGTTTTATTAGTTTTTTCTGCATTTTTAATGTGATCACTGAAATTCCATTCAAATCAAACAAATGCACATAATGACTCCTTCTGTTGAAAATACGGCTAATTTTGCCCAAAGAGGCACTGAGAGCGAAACTAAATTTTAGTTCAGAAGACTAATCATAAAACTGACTGGACTCTGACTCTGCGAGTCTGCGTACTATATACTATAATCTGACCGAAAAATGTAGGTATCAAGCTTAATAGTTTGTAATCAAACTTAATTCATAGCAGCTTAACTGTTTGAGGTAACCCTCACAACATATAGATCATTCTAAAGCATTTTCAGTTAAATTTTTTCAAAATATTTTTATTTTGTACAGTAGCTCAGTTGAGAGAGCGTTTAACTTCCGATCTAAAGCTACCTGGTTCAATCCAGGGTTTCGGCACTTTTTAAAAGTTTAGTCTTTAATTACTTTATCTGTTTAATTGGTAGTTTTTTGTACATTTTTTGCCCAATAGTTGCCCTTTTAACTAGCAATAAGAATAATCTTTATGAATTTTACTGTTGCTTATCTTTGCAACGCTGTACGCCTGTAGTTTATGAACGCAGTATTGTTTCGAAAATTAAAATGGCTAAATCACTGAGTTGCTGTTTTCGCGGGTTCTGAAACGGTGATTTGAAAATGAAACCTGACAAAACCTGATCCACTAGGCTCGACAATGTACACTTAAGGTTGCGAACCTAACAAACTAACCACTCGACCATTCAGTTCTGATGCTTCGCTGCAAGAAATAATTATGTATGATATATTTGAAATCGACAGTATAGCACACCGTGCTTCCAAACTGACGCAATTTATTTTCAGTATAACTTGCAAGATAAATTATATATAAATAAACATAGAGTTCATTTATTCTTTAGAATCTGAGTATAATCATGTTTATGTTTATGTTTTTGTTTGTTTATTCAAAAATTTCAAGCATATTATCTCAATACGGGACATATTATGCTACCAAACCACAAAACAGAACAAAGTGCAGACAGCCAGAAAGCAAAAAAGTAAACTAAAACCAGTTAGAGCAACGAATACAGTTAGATCAAAGAATACAATTAAGATATTAGTAAGAACATGAATAGAACATAATTATATTATGCTAACTGGACTGAACTGCATTTTTCTTTAAAGATTCAAAAAATTCAGTGCGTTTGTTGAAGGCTAAAAATAGAAATTTCGCAACTCTTTTCATGAGATGAGAATTTTGAGATTGAAGTAATTCGACAAAGTTCTGTTCCACACTAATGTTTGAATTTATCGGTATGGCTAACGAATATGTTATAGAATGGACACATTCCAAGTTTCGACTGCCGAAAGCTTTCGGCTGAGATTTTGCAGTGTCAATGGTTTTTTAATGGCGCTTTTTATGGCAAATATGAAAATTGAGAAACAACATCCGCTGGCCCAACAGGCTTACGATGGCCTCCGGCCAATGCGCTTAAAAATGTATACCTGATACTTACTGAATACCTTTGTCGAATTTGCGATTGGCTTTTATTTCGCTACACGCCTAATGTTGTCAAACGTTCACCCTACTCACTCACTGGATAACTTTTGCAGTGTTCGTTAACAATAACGAGTACGTAATAATTAATTAATACGTAAGAATGAGTAACGGTATTTTTAGACGAACCAACGCTGACGTTTGAAATACTAGATCCCTTTGGAGTGCCAACTTCCATGCTGATTGAGGACGGGGAGCTTCGGGTGACGTGCAGTGTTGACAGTCCCACGGCAAAATCAATATCACTCAGCAAAACCAAAGGTTATAACTGGACGGCTGTTTCGGAAGCTCGTCGACACGACATCAATGCCACTGCAGTCCGATTCGACCTAGCCCTGCAAAAAAAGATCCTTGACGGAAAGCGAATGTACTGTCTTGGTGTAAAGGACTTGGCTACTACTACAGTCCAGATTCGCTATATGATCCGTAAGTTCTGATATGCCCCTTAATAAGAAATGTTGTCAGATTACTTTATTAATGTTTGCAAAACGTGCATTAATAGCGCCTGGTCAGCAAAAAATCACTGGCTATTTTTGCAGATGGTTTGTTCATACAACCGTTCATACGGTTTAATCTGGGTTTGTGTAAGAACTGCATTGGCTATTGGAATAATAGCTCACAGCAAATCACAGCTAAGCCCCGCTTGGTGACACTGTCGCTAGAAAGCATAGTTTACTTACAGTTGTAATCCTGAAAACGCACAATTACTGTTGTAATACTTAAAAACTTTTTGTAATTGCACGCCGTAATTGCCGATATAGACAAACCCAAACTAGGTATGTACGCCGCCGTAAAGTAGGCTCTATTCTAAACCACAAATAATTCCTGCTCGAACTTGTGCGAATTCGTATTTGGAAATGCGCATTCATTTTGGCGCTAACTGAATTCAATTTAATTTGCATTTTTACACCTACAAGCAGATAACGTAAGTCGGATATGCATAAATTAGCTACAGAAAAATTATTTGATGCAGATGCTTTAAAGCGGTAGTTTCTCGAAAGCAGTAAACTATGCATATGCAGTAAACTATGCAGGTCTTTGCGCTGCTTCTTGCAGCGTACTTTGCGTGCGTTTTGACATTTTGATTAATGGTCAGTCGAATTTTTGTTATTCTAGCCGGCGTAGTTGTCAAATTTTGTTTTATTAGTCGTTAAGTTTGATTTGCTATATGTACATACAACCAGTGGCGTAGCCAGGAAAAAATTTGCGGGGGGAATGATTTTAAATTTTTTAAGAAAGGTTGCACCTAATTTAACTTTTAACGCAAAAACCGACACATTAGCGTATTTCGTTCCAAAAGCATGCTACTTTATTGACTAGAGTGACATCGAAAGTAAAATTAGAGTTAAAAACACCGAGAATTTTAAAACTGGTGGCCGAAAAAGGTCCAGAAGCTAACAAGCTTTAAAACTTTAAGACGACTTTTGACATTGAGCTTCAAATTCACAAAAAATATAATTTTTGCTACATTCAAACTGCTAAAACGATGCACTAAACTTCTTGGAGTTCACGTGACCCGGCCCCTTGTGCGTTCAGGAGGTTATCAAGGTGGATGGTAAAAGTACTTGTGGGCGGGAACCCACCCCACTGTTTGGGACCAAGTACCCTAGACTCAAGTATCAAGGCCCCTGAGAAAAATGACGCACGAGGTTATCTATCGAGAAAACGCTTAATAAAAATAAACACGAAAACGAATTGGTCGCCACCGGCTCTGCCGGGGTTGGCACCCCAACAACTTAATTAGAGCATCAGACGTACAAACAAAAATTGTAATGCGACAGGTATAAAGTTTGCGAAAGTGATAAAGGCAGCAGAAAATTTTGCATTGTCAACAAAATTGCTGCTTGTTCCTTTGAAATCGTGTGTTCACTGAGAAATAACTACAATGCTGTGTAGCGTGTAAGACTTCTGTCCTGCTTCAAAACTACTAGTATTGACAATGTCTTGGACCAATTGCTATCTGTAAGCTAGACGTTACACAATACGGGCATAAAAGATGAGCAATTCAACCAAGATGTCATATTTGCCAAATTATAAAGTACACAAAACGTGTCGACGGTCGACGCACAGTTTTTTGCCACAATTCAGATAAAATAAAAATCTAGGTTCGTTTTTCTTTTTAAAGCTATGTACTAGATTGTTCTGCTTTTATTATGATTGTTGTGAGCACTTCATAGTTAACGTACAGCTTCACACCTCGGACGAGTATAACTCCACAGCCACTGCAATAATTGGCACTAAATTTTTTGTGCATAAGCTACAATTATGTGATTATTTGTGTAAACAAACTAAGCGGATTTATCATTGTGACGAAATTATTGATGTGAATAAGTTTTCAAACTTTCAATTTTTTGACTTTTTGACTTTATTGCAGACTCTAGTATGCTGCACCAATTTTACTGAAACTTGACAAAAACATTTGCATAGATCTTTTTAGAACAAACAAAGAACAATTCTCTGATACAGACATGCAAAGTCGACTTTTTCGGCACACACGCCCTTAATAGTTAACACTAATATGACAGACAAATTATGGCTCATGCCATGATTATTTTCTGCTTTCCGGTTGAACGGACATACAACTGTCAGCATGAGTCTTGAAGTTTGGATCTGCTGAAAGCGTTTTGCAATGAGACGTTTTTGATGTTCCAAAGAAACTAAGATTTTATGCACCAGAATAATATGTGTTAACCATAGGCATAGGTTATCGATTTTTGTGGTTTTACATGGTCATGAGTGTGTTTTTGGTGGTCAAATTTTGGTTGATGGTCGGAATTTAGTCAGTATTTGGCTATTTTTTGATCAATTCTTACTGTCTTATGTGTTAATCATAGGCTTGTTTTTGTGATTTTTGTGGTTTTGCGTGGTCATGAGTGTGTTTTTCGTGGTAAAAATTTGGTTGATGGTCGGAATTTAGTCAGTATTTGGTTATTTTTTGGGATATTCTTTCGGTCGTATGTGTAAATCATAGGCTTGTTTTTGTGATTTTTGTGGTTTTGCGTGGTTGTGAATGAGTTTTTTGCGGTAAAAATTTGGTTGATGATTGGAATTTAGTCAGTATTTGGGTGGTTGGTTTGTCGGTTTGTGGTGGTTTGTAGGTTGTGTACGTTGTTTAGGTTGTGTGTAAGTGTTAAATGTAGGTTGTAAAGTTTATTAAGTACAATTCAATATTGCAAATAAAAGGGCATAGCAACCGGAGGAGAATATTAACGTCGTCATGGTGAGTATATAGCACGGTAATATCGACAATACATAAACACAACAAAGGTGCAAATATATTAACAAGATGTACATGTATGATAAATATATATATATATAAAATATACTGATTATTATGCATATCAATAGTAATTTACTTAGTAGTAATATAAGTATAAACTGGAGTTGTGCATATAGCACGGAGTACCTTTATACATGCCTTCACGGTAGTTCGCATAATGAAGCAAATGCTATCACTTCACTGCAAACTGTATCAATGTCTGATTCGGGGGTTAGACCAGTGACATAAAACTTTCCCGTATGAAACAGGCGAACTGTCTTACCTTTACACTTGAATAGAATTCCGCAAAACAATTCAGGTTCTAAGCTTGCGTTATCTATTATTGAGTGAAATAAAGGTAAGTCAACCCTATGCCCAGTACTGCTCGCGGCTACAATATTTCTCACACTCATTGATTTTACTTGAGAACCGAGACTTTTTGCATATTCATGTGTTGTTTTTTCCACTTTATCACGTGATTTACCCCCTAGACATACGAAACTGCCTTTTTTAAATACAAGAAAGGTTAAACCATGATATTTCACCACAGTACCACTGAATTTTTCTGGTCTATACTTTCCGACAGGCTTCACTTCAGGATTTTCAAATTTTCCCACCACTGTCATGTTCACAACCTTCGCCATGTGTGACAAATGATGACAATGATAAAATGACAATGATACCGGGGTGTGGGAAAATTTGGGCCCATCGACAAACCAAGTGGACTGTATAAAAGGGTTGGGCCCCCAGTATTTCCCGTTGATACAGTTAGGGGGACTTTCCCTTCCCTGTGGGAAGAGTACGGTCCCCATGCACGAAAGTACTACCACCGTAATGCATAGTCAAATCGTAATAATCAACGCGCACACAACGATACAAACGGTAAGGACACACGAAACGAAGCGGACATAAACAGTTTATTGTACAACCGTCAGTCCCACCGAACTCAATACAATAAAGGAAATTACGCAAATTAACAAACTTCACCAACCAAAAACCAAATAAACAAAGAGAGCAATAAGCGCTACAAAAAACTAAAAGGCAAAACTCGAAACAACTACTATACAAGTTCACCGAAAGTGCAAACCCATCTGCTACACAAACTTCAAAGCCTGCAATCAACCAAAACACCCATCCAATTACCACCATAACGCAACAACAAAAACAGACAGTTACAAAACTAGGCAGCCGGCAGTCAATATGCAAATAAGCTGCCTGTATATACGCATGCATTTGCGGTATGCGTATATACGTACAGCTGCATACAACAACACACATACGCACACAAACACAATCGGGTTTCCCCCCACCCCCCGGGGGGGGGGGGGGGGGGGCCCACCACCACGGGGGGGACCCCCCCGAAACCCAAAAGGCCCCCCCCAACCTCCCTTCTCAACCCCCCCCCCCCCCCCCCTATAGGAGGAGAACCATTGGAAGCTGCATTTTCTGTTGTTGAAACAGAGTCGTCTCCCAACTCCAAAGGGTAGAGCAGCTTTATTGGCCGACGTAGGACAGATCCTGCACTTGTGCGAACAGTGGCAGAACGGATGCAACCGTCGGAGCTCGAATGCAATTCTTGAATGACTCCGAGGCGCCACGATGCTCGAGGTAGGTTCTCCTTGATGTGCACAACTGTGCCGACCGAAGGGTGCCAAGGAGTCGTACCACGCTGCCGATGCACAGGTACCCGCTCTCTCAGGCTGAGTAAATATTCCGCCCTCCATGTTCGCCAAAACCGGGCGACGGTTTCTTGCAATCGCTTCCACCTAACTCGCAAACTATGAGGTGAAGGATTGGCCAAATATTCGGGATCGTCGTCACGGCTAGCCAAATCAATACCCCCGACTCTCCTCATAGGAGAAAGCAGGTGCATAGGCGACAAGGGTGTACGGCTCAAATCGCTCTCGACGTACACTAGAGGCCGAGAGTTCACGACCGAAACGATTTCGGAGACAACCGTTTGAAGTTCCGCAAGAGTAACCAAAGAGGTCGAGAGGCTCTTTTTGAGGGCCCTTTTCACCACACCAACAAGCCGCTCGTAGAAGCCCCCCATCCACGGTGCCATTTCAGGCAGAAAGCGCCAATCCATACCGTGGGAAACGAGAATGTCTTGCGTAGCTTCCGAGTCTCGAACGTTGGACCACAATTTGCGAAAGAATCTGGATGCTGCGTGCAACTGTTTAGCATTGTCTAATACGATCACCCGTGGAGGGCCGTACAATGCAACGAATCGACGAAAGGCGAGCAAGAACTGTCCGACGGTCATATCTTCAACAACTTCGAGATGAACCGCCCGGACAACGGCACAGGTAAACAAGCAGATCCAGACTTTCTTCTGAGTGTCCCCCTCTCGCACAAATAGAGGACCGAGGTAGTCTAACCCCGTATACGAAAACGGGGGTCCCTCCCCCACGCGAAGTTCGGGAAGGGGCGGCACTGGCGGAAGATTGTACTCCCACTTTCCAGCCGACGACATATCCGGCAGTTTTTTAGGACTCTTTTCACTGCCGTTCTACCCTGAGCGATCCAAAATTTTTGTCGTAACAGGGCCAATGTCTGAGCAACCCCAGCGTGTAGGGCCTTTCGATGCGAGTCCATGACTATCAGATCGACAAAGTGACCTGATTTGGGCATCAACGCTGGATACTTAGCTTCATAAGGCAGCGTTGTAGATTCCAATCTCCCACAGCAACGTAGTATGCCCTGATTGTCCTTGAATATCCCCAAACTTCGACAAATGCCCTTAGGGGCTGCAGGGTTATGAACAGGAAAATTGTCCTGTTGGACTGATCGAACCCACCATTGGAGAGCGTGAGACAGTTCCTTCTGACTCAATGGGCCCCCGCTTCTGGGAAGCGAGGCAACCGGCGATCGACAGTTCGAAGCAAACCGAATTACATAGGCCGTAATTCGAACGAGCTTACTAAGCGAAGAATATTTCAGCTCATTAATCGGCCTGTCTGTCGATTGCGAGGTTGGCTGAGCAACGACAATTGCTTGCTCCAAACTTGGACTTTGTCCCTCTTGCCAAGCGAGAGGTACATCCATTTGAATTTGGCGTGGCCACTGTGTCACCCCCTTGGTCAACCAAAGAGGCCCATTCCACCACAAGCGAGAGTTTCTGAGAGTGTCAATGTCACATCCGCGAGTCGGCAAGTCCGCGGGATTTTCAGAAGTAGGGACATACCGAAATTGTAATCCCTTGGCGTCGCGTAGCTCACGCAGTCGATTTTCGACAAATCGCGTAGATACCTGTTCTTTCAGCAGCCAGTACAGTACACACTGAGAATCAGTCCACAGGTACGTGCTGCCGATTTGAAGATTCAAGTGCTTCGATACGAACTGAAGCAAGCGAGCACCGATAACAGCAGCGACCAGTTCCATGCGTGGAATGGTTAATTTTTGTTTGACAGGGACAAGCCGCGTTTTTGCGATCACGATATGCGACGTCGATCGCTGCGAATTTTCGCATTGGCGCAGATATACGACAGCAGCGCAGGCGCGGACGGATGCGTCGCAAAATGCGTGCAGTTCAAAGTTCGCGTATTCCGCGGTCCCGACGTACCGAGGCCATTCGACAGTGGCTGCTCGCGACAGCTCGGGAAGAAAACGCCGCCAAGTATCTGCAATATTTTGCGGTGCAGATTCATCCCATCCCAGCCCAAGTTTCCACAAATCCTGAATAAGCATTTTACCCAAGACTACAACAGGAGCAAGGAAACCGCACGGGTCAAACACCTGGGGTAGGGTTTTCAAAATGCGACGCTTCGTCACCGGCAAATCGACGTCTACGGGACGAATAGAGCAGCACCGGAGGACATCTCTCTCCGGATTCCACGTAAGGCCCAGTACTTTGGGTTCAGTCTCTTTCCCCCGATCGACAGGAGGGATATGACTAATCACCTCAGTCGAATTGGAGTACCATTCCCACAAGTTCATTGACGCACCAGCGAACAACTGTTTCGCCTCTGAGTAGTGATGGTGGGCTTCTCCAGGAGAAGCTTCACCCGTAATAACATTGTCGACATAAATGTTACTCAGGATGCGGCGAGAGACTTCCGAGTCTTGCTGCTTTAGGTGATGCGCGACGGTGGCTGCTAGCAAAAACGGGCTAGATATTACCCCGAATGGCACACCAGCGAAGCGATAAGTAACGAGGTTTGTGCCAGTAGGGGGTCGAGATGAGTCCCGAAGCCAAAGAAATCGAGTAGCGTCGCGCTCGGTCAGTTGCAGACCGACCTGCAGAAATGCCTTTTCGATGTCACTAACCAGTGCAACAGGGTGTGTTCGAAAGCGCAACAAAAGACCACACAAGTCTTCCAAGAACACGGGACCCCTGTGCAAACAGTCATTCAGGCTGTTCAGGCCTTTGCGCACTTTCGATGAAGCGTCAAAGACAATCCGCAACTTGGTGGTTGGTTTGTCAGGGCTAAATACCGCATGGTGCGGCATATAGTACACGACGTTCCCTGAGGGAACGACGGGTGCTTCTTCGATTATGCCCTGTTCTAGCTGACCCTGGAACACGGCATCATAAGCCTCACGGGTCGTAGACGAGTCACCAAGACGGCGACACAAAGATTTCAGGCGGCCATAAGCCAGAGCATAATTGTCTGGAAGCTCCATGAGGGGCTTCTTCCACGGCCACTGAACATGGTAGCGACCGTCGACGAACTGCACCGTGGACGAGTAAGATTCCAGGGCTTCTTCGTCAAATGTCCCTTTGTCTTGGCTCTCGCGCATGCCAAGTTCTTCCAACTCCCAATACCTAGTCAAGTCTAGGGTGGGGCTGGCAACGGGGTCGATGGCGGACAAGGTTTTCAGGAACATGACCGCCACCGTTTCAGGCCCCGTTTCGTCGGCGAGGATTCGGCCCGTAGCAAGGAATCCCAGTTTCGAATTCAGGAACCACAAATTGGGGCAAGCCTGAATGCGCTCACTGGCAATGAAACTATAGTAATAGTCCATGCCAATGAGGATGTCAATGTTCATGAGCTCTGGGCGGTCGACAGGTGGCTCGGCCAGGGCCCACGCAGGAATGACAGCGCCTGGAGGTCCCAAAGGGACCTTCAGTATGGGACAGGTAATAGTTGGGACGACGCTAGCGACAACCGTAAGCGTCGTTCCGTCCCGGCACTGAACGACAAATTCGACGATTTTGTGTTCCATGGTCTGGGGACAGGCGTTCTGGAACGTTGACACAGAAAGCCACTCAGTTCGCGTAACAGTCAGACTGAGTTCCCGACACTTCTGTTCGGTAACGAATGAACGAGAGGCGCCCGTGTCGAAGAAAAAACGGGCTGTGGCACTAGCACTAGTACCCGAGTTTGATACGTAAGCCAGGGCCGTTTGCATAACAGTTCGATCGGCAGGCTGGCTGGGGGCGACAGCAATCGAGGATACGGCGGCGCCATTAGCGGACGCCGCGGGGACACGTTGCTGTTGCGGCGAAGAAACAGCTACGGGTTGCGCCGTTTGTGCAGACACAGGCGAACCGAATTTAGCGTAGCATAAGCTCGGATGATGGTTTTGGCGCTGGCAGAATTGGCAACGTTTTGCTTTACGACAGTAGCGTGCGAGGTGTCCCGCACCGAGGCATCGGTAGCATCGATCCCGAAGCTGTGCTCGACGAGAGTCCGAATTTGTATAGCGCAGGCAGTTTTCGGCCGCGTGCGCCCCTTCGCAAAACGCACAGTTCGGGTCACGATTAGCCTGCGAGACGAGTGCAGAGGCTGAAGCCGTCTTTTTGCGACCATCTCTACGAGATGGACGCCACTGACTAGATGCCTGGTCGTCCCTAAGGGACGATCGGTCAATTCCGGGACTCCGACTGTCTCCACGAGACAATTGGAATTGTCCAAAATTCGAAGAACCGTTTTTGGTAGCACCTTTTCGCTCATTCGCCGACAAATGGTGCAACCGTTCGCCCATATCGCGGGCTCGTAACTCCTGATGGAGCCATTGGCGCAAGTCAGAAAAGGACCAGTTTGGATTTTGGCCTCGTTTTCGGTGGGCTTCAACTTTCAAAAACCGGGGCAATTTCGACATTATGATTGCGTACAGGATCATATCCTGTCCCGGTTGCAACGATTCGAGGCTGCGCAAGTGCCGTTCCAAATCATCGTGCACCGCTAGCAGCGAATTAATGTCCCCAGTAGCTGTAGGCAACGATAATAGGGCGTCGATGTGGGCGAAAATGACCGCTTGCTTATCTCCGTAGCGCTCGTCGAGAGTCTGTACTACTTCGCGATAGTTGGCAGCGGTCACCCGGTAGCCCTCCACTAAGCGAAGAGCGTCACCGGTTAGTAGACCGCGCAAATAATTGAGCTTGTCGATATCGGCAAGGTCAGAGCGGTCGTCAATTGCCGCCTTGAAGGCGTCCCAGAATTCTTGCCACTTAATTTGGTCCCCCCCAAAGGGAAAGATCGCCAATTTGGGCAGTTTGACCTTCGGCGAACCATTATGACCAGTTGAAAGCGAACTGGCATTATGATCAGCGCTATTGGGCGCGGGCGTAATAGGCTGAGCGTCCACAATGGCCGTCATTACGAAATCGTTGAAGCGGCGAGTATCGTCCAGCTCCTTGGTAATTGTCTGTTTCTTAATAATTCTTGGTAATTCTTTGGCCTCACGGGAGGCGCTCATGCGCAGGGCTTGACGTCGCTGCTTGGCTGACATGCCACACCAGAGACGTAACGCGTCAGCAATCGAATAAAGTTAGCGCAAATGAACTACAGCCATCACTAAAGGCGCAAGCCGCAAGCAACACCAACCTGCAAGCAAGAATTGGCAACCCATTAAATAAATATACTAAATAATAGGGATGCCCGAGTCAATAATTTGGACTTTCACTAAGTGAAAGAACAAGCGAGTGGCAACGAGCAACTAAAAATAGTTTTGCTCCGAGGACCATGTGGGAAAATTTGGGCCCATCGACAAACCAAGTGGACTGTATAAAAGGGTTGGGCCCCCAGTATTTCCCGTTGATACAGTTAGGGGGACTTTCCCTTCCCTGTGGGAAGAGTACGGTCCCCATGCACGAAAGTACTACCACCGTAATGCATAGTCAAATCGTAATAATCAACGCGCACACAACGATACAAACGGTAAGGACACACGAAACGAAGCGGACATAAACAGTTTATTGTACAACCGTCAGTCCCACCGAACTCAATACAATAAAGGAAATTACGCAAATTAACAAACTTCACCAACCAAAAACCAAATAAACAAAGAGAGCAATAAGCGCTACAAAAAACTAGAAGGCAAAACTCGAAACAACTACTATACAAGTTCACCGAAAGTGCAAACCCATCGGCTACACAAACTTCAAAGCCTGCAATCAACCAAAACACCCATCCAATTACCACCATAACGCAACAACAAAAACAGACAGTTACAAAACTAGGCAGCCGGCAGTCAATATGCAAATAAGCTGCCCGTATATACGCATGCATTTGCGGTATGCGTATATACGTACAGCTGCATACAACAACACACATACGCACACATAAACACAATCGGGATTTTCCCGACACTCCCCAGGGGAGGTTGGGCGCAGGGGGTCCAAATAGTTGTTAGTTGTCCAAATAGTCCAGCTTATTAGTCCTCCTCCAAAGAGAATAATTTGGTGTTATAGTGAATGGCAAAAGGCCTATGAAGCTATGCCAGGCGTTGAATTTTTTAAAGGCTTGCCTGAAATAGATTACCTAAAGACTACACCTACACTATTAGTACTGGACGATTTAATGAATGAATTAAAGGGAAAATTAATAGAACTGTTTACTCGTGGTTGTCATCAGTGGTCTTGCAGTGTAATTCTTATCACTCAAGATTTTTTCTCTAATAATCGACGCACTAATCGTATAAATAGTCAAATAGTATAAATGAAAAATCCGGCAGATAAGCTAACTCCATTGAATTTAGCTAAACAAATTTTTCCTGGCAAAACAAAAGGATTTATGGAAGCCTTTGAGCATGCAACTAGTAAGCCTCATGGATATCTTTTCATAGACCTTGATCAGGCAACACCAGAAAAATTTAGGCTAAGGACCAATATTTTCCCTGACGAGTTCACTGGTGTATATACCCTTAGGTAACAAAAGGATTACTGTAGTGTAGATTGACTGAATAATTAGTAATAATGATTAATGTGAAGAAAAGGAGTTTGCCAGCGGACATAAAAATGGCCTTGTATAGCCAGCAAAAGTATAGAAAGCGAATACTTCAAGAATCTTGAATCAAGATACAGGCAACGAAATAAAAGTAAGAAGAAAAGAACTTAGCAATCAATAAGGCAATAAGGGAGAAAATCATTAACAAAAAGACATTAAGGAAGACAAGGAGGAGGAGGAAACAGACCAGGAAAAAGTTAAAAATTTACAGCCTATACTACACACTTTACCACGAAGTCATCGAGAAACTGGTAAACAATTGATTCAACACTTACAGCATATGCCAGGATTTAGAATAACTGAGAAGGGAGAAATTGAGTATAACGGTAGGCTAGTATCAAATTCTAGAATTCACGACTTGGTGCATGATTTTATTCGATATCGACCGTCAAAAAGTCCAGCAAAAGGTTGGAAAGTTTTTGCTAAAGCCTTGAAAGATAGTAATGTTCCCCGAGAATTTGTAGGAAACCGGTCTAGATGGCAGTATCTTCAGTCTATTGAGGAGGACAGTCCATCAATGCAATTGGTATTTGAAACACCACAACGAGGTACAAGAACACAAACATTAAAATCGTTAGGTAAGGAAAGGCAATAAAGTCGTTAACGAAAGGAACACAAACATTTAAATCTTTAAGTAAGACGAAAGCTATAAAGTCGTTGGGTAAGGCAAAGTCGTTAGGTAACACGAAAGGAACACAGACATTTAAATCTTTAGCTAAGACAAAAGCAGTAAAGTCGTTAGGAACACTTCAGCAAGCACTCAAGACACTAAGATGGAAGACGGGATAAAAACTATACTACACAAACTATACTATGATATCTAAAGTCCAGTTGCATACTCTAGTATTGAGAAATTATATTCAACCGCAAAACAGCATGGGATAATCCTGGCCCAGGTAAAACAATGGCTTATGGGTCAACATACTTACACCATTCATAAACCTATACGACGAAAATTTACTAAAAGCAAGTATATTGTCGCTCACATTGACAATTGTTGGCAAATAGATTTAGCAGATATGGTCTCTATTGCAGAACACAATGATGGTTATAAATTTTTGTTAA
Source organism: Trissonchulus sp. WLG1_4 (assembly GCA_030248245.1). Taxonomy (NCBI): domain Eukaryota; kingdom Metazoa; phylum Nematoda; class Enoplea; order Enoplida; family Ironidae; genus Trissonchulus; species Trissonchulus sp. WLG1_4. The sequence goes on from JASANF010017464.1 coordinate 47,511, forward strand.
CTAGTATAGATATTTTTTCAAAGTTTGCATGGGCAATACCAGTGAAAAGTAAAAGTGGTAAGGATATCACCAAAGCTTTCTCGACTATCGAACGTAAACCTTTAGTTGTGCAATCAGACAGAGGTAAAGAATTTTTAAATGAAAAATTTCAGCAGTATCTCAGCAAAAACAGCATTAGATTTGCGAAGTGTAATAATCCAGACATAAAGTGTAGTATAGTAGAAATATTCAATAGTTCACTAAAGACTAAAAATTGGAAATACTTCACTTATACTCGAACTTACCGCTACATTGATGTATTACCAGATATTCTCCATCATTACAACAATTCTCGTCATAGAACTATTGGTATGACACATGTACAAGCCTCAATACCGGAAAATGAGCAAAGAGTATTTAGTAAACTCACAATGACTAAAGACAGTAAATGCAGAAAGTGTTTGAGTATAAGAGATATTGTTAGAATCAGTAAAACTAAGGGAAAGTTTGAAAAAGGTTACTTACCCAATTGGTCAGAAGAATTATTTACGGTTGTAAAAGTAGCAAATATGAATGGCGTACCTATGTATTACCTTGACGATATGGCAAAAGAGGCAATAACAGGTGGATTTTATCAGCAGGAATTACAAGTAGTGACTAAGCCCGATACTTACTGGGTGGAAAAGGTTATAAAAACAAGAAGAAAACGTGGTGGAAAAAGAATCTTTAGTAAAGTGGCTAGGACTATACTATGACTAAACTACTAACTATACTACTATAAATAATTGATAAATATTACTTACTATACTTACTTACTATAATTTAATACTATGGATACTTTGGAATTGGAAAATACAGTCGCAAGGTATAAGCGTATGAAAAAGTATTTTCTGGGGGTTTTCCCAGCAGGTCAGTTACCAGAAAAATTTGTTAGACCAGCTTGTTTCATTGCAAGTACAAACCCAGCAAATAAATCAGGTAAACATTGAGTAGCTTTTACATAAATAAATATATTGAGTATTTTGATAGTTATAGCAATAAACGGTATAATGTACTTAACGAATATATTCAAAAAATTGGAGGAAATTTGATATTTAACCCTAATTGTCTTCAAGTCCTAAATACCAATGTTTGTGGAGAATATTGCGTTTATTTTTTGTCTAAACGATGTCGCGGATGCTCACTAGAAGACATTGTACGCCATTTACGACAACGACCATCACAAAATGACACTATAGTTAAAAATTTTGCGGATAAACTTAAAATACACGGATCAAGATGTGGTCAGTCGTGCGAATGTCGGCGAGTAAATCAATAAAAGCCGCAAAGTCACTACTACAGTCAGACTTTACTATTACTACTACAGACAGACTTTAGTATAATTCCTATAAAAGCCTATTACCATCATGTTGCTTACAACTACAGCAGTCGACAAGTTCTTTGATGACAGCACGGTGAAGACTTTACATCTAACCATCGGAAATCGACAAGGACCACTGCTAACACAGGATGATGTCACGGATGTTTTGGATGATCACCTGGCCCGTTGTCAGGAAAATGAGTGGCTACTTATAATTGTAAAAAATATTTATAACAATATCTTATGCCACAAATTTACCACCAAGGGCAAACTAACGATTGAGGACTACAAGAAAAAAGTCATAAAGTTCAACATTTTCCATATTCAGAAGAACAAGAACATGCCGAATGTTAAGGTGGAAGAGGGTGTGATTTCAACTGACAATGCTCGTTACGTGGAATATCAAGTTCACACCGAAGACGGATCACCACTTACATCAGCAGAATTGAAACATTTGCTTTCTCTACGCTTTGTATCCAATGTCCCGTCTCAGGATTTCTTGCATGTACACATCACCGACAACGATGGACTGGTGAAATTAAGCCGAACAATGTACAAGAGTCAGCTTGCAGATGCGTTGATCGATTTTTGAGAAAATAAACTGAACATTAAGATTTTACACATGCATCTTCACGAATGGTAAACTACTATTACTATGAATTGTTTGTAACACTGTTAATGCTAATGTATTGTTGTATATTATATTAATGTATTATTGTATTGTTGTATGTTATATTAATTTGTTATTGTCGTAATTGTTGTTATATTATGTTATTATTGTCGTAATATGTATTTAGTGTTATATTATGTTATTATTGTCGTAATATGTATTTGCTGTTATATTTTGCTATCAATGTCGTAATTGTTATTATTGTCGTAATATGTTGTTATGAATAAATAAAAAAAAGAGCTTTAATTCAATTTTAGTTGTATTGCATATTTTTTGTGTGTCGATAACTAAAGACTGACCAAACTTAGCTACAGTATTTACCGAATATAGCTATTACCGACCTTAGCTGCTGCATAACGTAAAAAATACCCATATTTCAATTGTTTTTTAGTTGCCCTTAGTAAATCACTGGTAGTAACCGTTAGTTATTCGGTTGCAGAAATATGTTATATGCCGTTAGTTATGCACGGGGAAGTGCCTTGAAAACTAGTTTAAAACCGCCTTTCACTACAATTTGGGTAAAATTTGCCCATTTTTCGACTTTTTTGAGTTAACCTTAGTAAATCACTGGTAGTAGCCGTTAGTTATTCGGTTGCAGAAATATCTGGGCTAAATGATGATACAAGAATTATTGCTATAAACAAAGTATTACTTGAGTTATACAGAGTTTAGTAAAAGTAGTCAGTTTACCCGGTGTTAAGCACATAGCCGTATAGTTTTACTTCAGCTACAATTACAACGGTTAAGGCTATACACTAGATTGCACTATCGCTAAAAAAAATGGCTGACAGCAAAATCATTAAAATCGTGCTACTATTACTTAACCCTCGCACGACTAAGGGGTACATTCGGACCCCGGCCCTATTACTGCATAACAGTACATTACAACGAGGAACCAAAAACACTGATTTTATTGGCATTTCCAAGCCTACAAAACAACAAAATAATAAAACAGTAACACCCGTTTTCGCGCCCGAGAAACCACTTCACCATCCGATGGCCCACTAGCCCCCTGTGGTTCAGAGGCATTGTCGGCATTCAACGCTTCCTGATTGCTCTCAGCAGTACCCTCCTTTTCAGCAGTATTTTTTCGTCTAATTTGGATCTTTTCAGCTTCTTCGATCAATGCATTTATCTTCTTGACAAGTACATGCGTACTTTGCAATTTTCGCTGCTGAATTTATTTGTCCCTTTATTAGTTTTTCTGACAGTTCAAACAAAAACTGTCTGCGAGCCAATTTGTTGGCATAAGAGCTTGGATTGTTCTCACGATATAGGCAAAACGCGTTGATGCAACCAGCATCAAGCATCCATTGAAATAATCTGACAGGATATCTTCGGGTCGTGTACTTGACAGAGTACGTTTTGATCATCTAATCCAAGCGGTCAACAGTATCTTTTCCTTTGTTGTAATCCAAAATTACCACTGGTTTGAAGGGCTCATCTGCAGCACTAACTGCTGACATGTGTTTTGTAGTCAATAGCAGAACCGATTTGTTCTCCTTTGGACAGTAACGAAGTAGTCCTTTCGAATCACAGTAAATAAACTTTGATTCATGAACGTCCATGTTTTCAGTAATAAAGTCCTTTGGAACTCCACGACGGGCCGCTTTTATTGTACCAACCAAATACGTCTGCTTTGCATAAAGCTTGTCGGCAAGGGGAATACTTGTGTAATAGTTATCCGTAAAAAGAACACGCTTTGCTCCTAACAAGCCAGTGGTAAGCTCCATGCATACATCTTCTGCAAGATTTTTGTGAACTTAGCGGCTTTGCCACAGTAAATTTGAGCATTATATAAATATGTAGTAGCGTGATCACAAATACTCCAAAGCTTGATACCGTATTTGTCAGGTTTGTTTGGCAAATACATGATGAATGAGCAGCGCCCACGGAAGCTAGCCAATGACTCATCAATTGTCAGCCACTCGGAAGGGACAAATGCAGATTGTGAATTTTCAATGAATCTGTCCCAAAGTTTGCGAATAGCTGCTATTTTGTCCGTTTTATCTCGCTGCGCTTTGTCGTCAAATCTAAGGTATCTCTTGATAAGTTTGAACCTGTCTCTAGAGAAACATGCATTGACAACTGGATGCATTTTCCACGGATTAGTAGAGAACAGTTCAGCATCGTTCAAATCAGCAATTTTATTGACTCCAAAAAAAATTAGAACACCCAAAAAAGCTCGCATTTCGACAACCATTCTTGATCCTGACCACTGTCTTCAGCTTCAGAATTTTCAAATTGTTGGTAATCCTCTCTATCAATAGGCTGCATTTCTTCCGCAGCGGGGGCTGGATTAACCAGTATAAATTCGTCCGAATAGTCAGACGCGTCACTGATACCCCCGTCATCTTCCAGTGGCTCTGTGAAAGCGTCCCCTTCTGCCTGATCCATCCCTAAAAATAATACAAAACAGCTACTGTATTGCGATGGGGTCCACATAGACCCCATTTTAACAGGAAGACTGTGGGGTTCATATATCAACCGTATTTTTGTCGTCGATTACGTTTCTATGGTGATAAAAAAGCTGTAAAATTTTCCAATTGCGTGAACAAATGTTTTTCCTGTGGGGGCCAAACAGACCCCGTAAGGGGGCAGCCGGACCCCATCGTCCAAACTTGACAAAGTCGAAGAAAACTGAAAGCTAGTACACAGCGTAATAAAACCGATAAAACAGTATTTTACAATCATGTTTCACTCAAAATATCTCATGCATTTATTACCTTAATCGCTTACCGTTTTTTCGCTGAGCGGTTTAGAAGAATGTGATCCAGCGTTGACCCTTCGCGAAATTCCACAGTAAGCCAACGTATATACACAAAAGTAATAAAATTAAGTTTACACACATGTGTCTTAATGAGCCACACTAATTAGTTTGATCGGTTTGCACTCACAACTTAGCAAAAACTGTTTAATCAGGACCGCAAAAATGCACAGTCGTGCGAGGGTTAAGATAATTAGATTTAAGTGTAAGTGTAAGCTATTTTTCTGCAAAACTACAGTAAGACAAGCATAACAAACTGAAATAATGTGTGAAATACTAATGAATGTGTAATAGTAATAAATAATTAAAATACAACAAGTACTTAAGGGGGTAGTGTCGCGAAAGCAGTCGATTTTGCGTAACTGTAAAACATTTTTAGAAAAAGATAAGTCATCGTTCTTTATATATTTTAAAAATACATATTAAGGCAAGTATTTTCGCCAAGTTTCATCAAAATTGTTGTAGTATACTGTTTGCAGTGAGGTCGCAAAGTCGGAAAAATGACGTTTTAAAAACCTATTCACATTCGATTTTTTCGTCACAATTATCAACTTATTTGTTTAGTTTATTTACACAGACTAAAAGGACATATGTTGTAGTTTATGCACACAAAATTTAGTGCAAATTGCTTGAGTGGTTGCGGAGTAATACCTGTTTGCACTGTGAAACTGTGCGTAAACAGTGAAGTACTCACAGCAATAATGATAAATTGTGAAAAAGTTAGACGCTTATTTTAAAATCGAAAGAAAATCAAACCTTCATTTTTCTTATTTGTGGCAAAAAATTGTGCGTCGATACGTTATGTGTGCTTCAGAAGCTGGCCAATCTGATATCTGGCTGAATTTTTTGAATTTTCATGTCCTTATTGTGTGATGTCTGGCTTACAATCGGTGATTGGTTCAAGATATTGGTAGATATTGGTAGTCTACTGTCTGGCAGTACTTATTTAACACAGTATAGCATTGGACTAGTTTCTCAGTGAACGTACAAGTTCAAAGCTAAAAGATCTCTTTTTGCAACCTATGAGCAAAACTGCTTTCGCGACACTACCCCCTTAATAAATTTTACAACCTACATTTAACACTTACACACAACCTGCACAACGTACACAACCTACAAACCACCACAAACCGACAAACCAACCACCCAAATACTGACTAAATTGCAATCATCAACCAAATTTTTACCACAAAAAACTCATTCACAACCACGCAAAACCACAAAAAGCACAAAAACAAGCCTATGATTTACACATACGACCGAAAGAATTGCCCAAAAAATAACCAAATACTGACTAAATTCCAATCATCAACCAAATTTTTACCATTCTCATTCCCATTCTCATTCACATTCATTCACTCATTCACAACCACGCAAAACCACAAAAATCACAAAAACAAGCCTATGATTAACACATAAGACAGTAACAACTGACCAAAAAATAACCAAAGACTGACTAAATTCCGACCATGAACCAAAATTTTACCACGAAACACACACTAACGACCATGCAAAACCGCAAAAATCGATAAATTATGCCTATAATTTACACATACGACCGAAAGAATTGACCAAAAAATAACCAAATACTGACTAAATTCCGACCGTCAACCAAATTTTTACCACGAAAAACCCACTCATGACCACGCAAAACCACAAAAATCACAAAAACAATAACAAGCCTATGATTAACACATAAGACAGTAAGAATTCACCAAAAATAACCAAATACTGACAAAATTATGACCAAATACTGAAAATATTCAATTAAAATCTATGCATTAAGGGGGCGCTCCGGGAATCGGGGGTTACATCGAAAACTGGCAAAAAAGTTGGCAAATGTCAAACTTTACTATACATATATATGGTATGACACAAAAGAACACTGGAGGCAAAACTTCAAATCACGTGATCATGTCACGTGACTCCCAGAGCACCAAACGTGAGTGAATTTTCGGCAAACGATAACTCTGCTTATACTTTGCGTATAGTCACACTTTATATACCAAAATGTAGCTTATGTGCTTCTCTAGTTGAACATTATTTTGGTTTTCAACATTTATGTTAGGTTTGGATTAAAAATGTCATTATGTGTTTTCGAAGTCGAACTCTTAGCAATAAAACTCATATAAAAAAATTTCTAAGCTTTATTTTAAAAAACTAAAATATTGTTCAACTGCGCAAAGCCTAAGGCTATAATTGTGCAAAATTTTGTAGAAAAATATTTTACCAGCATTTTATAATCGAATGCCGAATATTCGGTTTTGTATTCACACTGCCTATATTTGAGTCTGCTGCTTCTGAAAATGGTTTCTTATGCGATTTTTTTGCACAGAACGCAATAAAATTGTTTTAATTTTTCATGACGACTAATAAAATCTACGTATCGTCTGTTTGCAAAACCTCAAAAAGCGTTGATGCACTGGCTTACTTGCTGAATTTGTGTAAAAGTCGAATAAAATCAGTTAATTGTCCAATTTTTTCCAAATTTTTTGCTATGGAGATATGCACGTCAAAACATCAGAAATAGTATTTTGGGCAACTTTTCTTCAAGAATGATAGGTCATTTTGGCTGTTTTTAAAAAATACGGCCCAAATCCTTGATTCCCGGAGCGCCCCCTTAATCTAACTTTCTGTATTATTACATTAATTTAAAATATTATTAAACTATTCTGACCACAAAACGACCATTTACTTACCTACCAAAATATAACCACAAAACACACACTAAAGACCATGAACCACAAAAATCGATATAACGCAAAAATAAAACACATAAAGCAAAAATATTAACCAAAACTTTATTATTTTCTTACCAAATTTTAACCATGCAAGAGGAAAGATAGATCATGTCGTCACCATGACAACAGCTATAAGGCAAAAATATGACCTTGAAAAATCAGCAGCAGACAGCAGACAGGGTATCAACACGCACGTACCCATCCCAATGCACCCACCCCAATTAGCATGCACCCACCCCAATGCACCCACCCCAAAAAGGTGTCAGATCCGTACGCTATACTACTGATACTATATATTGCAAAATATTTCATGTTTGAAAAAAATTGTTGTTCATTATTTTCAGCGAAACTGGAAAACCAAGAGTGTGATCATATCAGCTGCGAATCGGGGCAGGTTTGTGCATACACGGTCGCAAACACACAGACGCCGACATGCCAAGACATTAATGTGGAGTGCACATTTTCGATGCATATATCATACTTTTTCGATGCGTGGAGGAGCCCCGAAAAATATGTCTGCTTCGAGAATACTAACATTGCAGACGTCACTACAGTTTGTAAACTTTTGAACAACGACAAAACCCAGTCCATAATCCACGTGTCCGAAAACAACAATTGTCGTAATTTGCAATTTTTCTTATAACTTTGTGCACAACTTAAGTTTCTATTTTCTAATCTTGCATGTAAGTATCATCGAAGGGCGTGTTTTTAGCAGGCAAGGCTGAGAAGAACAGCCTCATTACTGTAAGGAAACATGAAACAGTTATTTGGAATTTAACTTTCATAGTTTTAAAAGTTGGCTGATAAACAAAAATCACGGGTCAAACTCGACATTTCACTCAGTTTACTTTAAGCAAGGTCTGACAGTCAATTAGTTTCCAAATGGCCATGTTAGCTGATCAGCTAGCTTTATTAGGCCGATTTGTGGCAGGACTGTCACACCAAGCTTTCTGCCAACGGCTCATTTCACTCCAGAATTAACTTATTGTGTGAAACATCACACCAACAGGTTTCGCTAGTCTAGTTTATGAAGCTTCGAAACATTGTTGTTTTGAGACAACATCAAGCAGTAGAGGGTTAGTTATTTGCTAAACAACTGTAAATATTAGTTTGTTCATTTAACCCTATCATGCCCAAAGATCATGAAACCCCACAAACACACAACACAGTTGACAAGATCTTTTAGCATGTTTTTATGGGGAAAGGTCTTCCATTACAATTTTTAGATCCTATTGCCACACAGCGAAGCCTATGCTCATTTAAGCAATGTGCAAATTTGACTTTTTTTCATCGCAAAAGTAGTATTTTCTTTGAGGCCACATTGCGAAAATATAAAACCAACATTTATCATTTAGCATTCAACTAAGCAAGTCGCACAGTGCCATACCAAAGGTACACTCCAGAAACTGTCTAGCCAGGAATTCTGGCATTAAAAACACCACAAAACAACACAAAAAAAAAAACAACCAACAACCCAGGAAATAAGCCATCCAAGGAATTTGTTTGGACGTCCGCAAGCGGTGACCGTCTGCAGTACTACGGATCATCTTTATGGCCGATCGACAGCTCTGCAAAATATCAGCTCAAAATGAATCTCACCGCAGTCTCAAACCTTGCGCTGACCTGCACAGCACACTTGTTTGGAGACAAAAACAAACAAACTAACTTCACATCAGAAATAGTTGGAGACTGGCGAGTGGTGTCCATAGCACTTCAAGATCTTCCACAACAAAAATCCGAATCGTTCTATGAGCTGAACTGCATTGCCTTCAACTTGACTGATCAGAAGAAATACTTTAGACATTTCATTGTGCTACTGGGTTAGTCATAGGTACCCTTGTTCATCAGCAATTTAAAATGTTTATGCTTTTAGGCTAATTCTTAATTTTTTCATTCATAGTTAATTAACTAACTCTAAATAGTTTAAAAACAGCCAATGTTAACTACTTTAAACAATGTTTACTTTTTACAACTTTTTCAAATAATTTGCCTGCTTAGTGAATCACCAGAAAAAATATTTTAAGCATTTTATTGTGTTGTTGCAATACAGCCAATTTTTACTAATTTAAACAGTGTTAAACACTAAACTTTCAAACACTAAGTTTTGCAATTGTAATAGTGTAAACAGAAATAAATGAAGGTAGCTTCTTTCATTTAGACATTTTACATTTGAAACTTAAAGTCTGAAGTTATCAACGTTAGTAATTACATTGCAGGAAAGCGTTTAACCAACGTTAAAAATTGTTAGCCAGTTGGTTTTTTGCATTCTTGGAAACTCCAATTAAGATAATCATTTTCATAAAGGGGGTTCCTTAGGTTCCAGTTGGTAGTTACGTTTTCGACAGTCTTTTTGATTCGACATTTATGATTAACTTAATCAATTTAGTAGCAGTCTTTTGCACATTATAGAAGTTGATTAGTGGTACCTTTATGCGCATGAGCGAATTAAAGCGCATTTATTAGCTTAGTTGTATGTCAAGTTTGTCAGCAGACACTGTTAAAGTAGTGAAAATTTGTGACTTTTAGCATGTTTTATGTTTTACTTGTAAAATTGACATTTTTTGCGCCATTTTTGTTTTTTAGCAGCAAGGTAATCAATTGATAATCGGTTGAGACGTTGAGGTATAATATTTGCTATCGAATCATTAAAAAATCAACTTTACTTACCAAAATTTTGGGTAAATGAACAGACACTTTATGCACTTTTTAGAAAATTAACTGTCTGAAACTCCGACACAAAAACTAGCAATAGCATTGGTTTCGATTTTTCACATATCTGATGCGCCTTTACAGAACATATATGTAATGTGTGCTAATTTGACTGAAATTTTCAGCTACATAGGTAGCGTCTTTTTTTAAATGAAGTATAGATTTTTGTTTCTGCAATAACTAAATTTGGGAAAGCTTGGTAAATATGAATATGTGCACATAGGCTGGCGGTAGGGGGATGTCAACTACACCTTTCCCCCTCGGGATGCTCGGCACCCATGAAACTCCCGCCCTGACCACCCTTGCTAATTTCTGATGACATAAATCCAGGTGTTGCTTCAGACGCTCCAGTCATTAGCTTAACTCACAAAAGTAAGCCAGCGCCAAAGGCTTTGGAGTGCAACAGGAAAACGGTGATTATGAGGCTATGTTGTGCAACTCAAATCCCGTCGCCCCGGATTAAAATCAATATCATCTGGGAAATTGGTCATGAGGTATATACTGCTATCCTATTGATTTAAATGTTCTCAACGGATCTGATGAATGAAACGAAGGGCCAATTTCTAAAATGGAGTAAACGGATTAGATTAAAATTTGTTTTCCCAATAACTCAAGACATTGCCTATGAATTTATACGAAATTTACGATAGCAATTATTTGTAGGACCTCCCGTTTGTTAACAAAATTTTTTAAGTTTACCTCAACATCAAGAGAAGTTATTAGGCAAACAAATTTTAATCTAATCCGTTTAACCCATTTTAGGAAGTGGTCCGAAGTCAATTTTTCAATTGGGAAATCAACAGCTATTGCGTTTGTGCAGCTAACCTACGGCACCTTTAACCTGAACAGCAGTTCAAGCAGCAACTGAAGAAGTTTCGAAAGTTACTCGTTTTGTAACTGACAATTTCACTCGTTTCTAAAATTGATGTCACACCAAACAGATGTACCATAAAGATGCATGTGTATGTTTTACCCCTAATTTTCAATAACTATAATTATAGAAAAAACGGGTGGAAAAAAATTGCGTCTCTTTGTCGGATGTCGAGGAATTTGCTGCAGAGAAAAAAGTGAAGGCAGTTTGTGTAGTGCAAGCCGTCGCTGCTAAATTTCTAACATTTGGTGCAAAAAGTGACTATCAAAACGTCGCCAATGCCTCAATTGACATACACCAAAGTTGTAAGTCTTATACATAACTCTGGACTGTGAAATGCTGTCTTTCAATACCCATAATATTACACATCAAAATGTATAATGAATAAATCAAAACAAAACTGTGACGTAAATAATGTATTAAATTAAATAACGTCATAACGTAGGTTGGATCAAGTTATACGTTACATACGGTCATATAATATTAATCATTTAGGCATAATTTACAGTTCATAGAGAGATTAAAATTTAAAGACTTGTAGTATAATTATTATAAAAAGGGCACCAGTGTGGGTAGAATAGGAAAGTTGGCTGGTCTATAGCGAAAAAATGCTAATAAGCTTGTCAAACACCCGGGACAAGTTTTGCAGCCGAATAGGGAAACTCAGCTTGCTAAATGAAGCGGACAAGAGTTGCGTCAGAATAGCAGTCGCCCTGCGACACGTTAGTGCTTTCTGCACCCTATTCGCGCGAATAATTAGGAAAAACATATTCTACCTACACTTACTAGCACTCAGAACTTAGGTCAGGTGTATAGATTATAAAGTTATACTCTGCAGATACATACAGGTATACCTATTTCATTAAAATTTCCCATGCGTAATCTAATTTTGTTTCTTTCCTAAAAATTACAAATGAGTAATGGCGTATTTCAACTTAACATTAAAATTATATATATATATATATATATATATATATATATATATATATATATATATATATATATATATATATATATATATATATATATATATATATATATATATATATATGACTAATATTCAATACGAATCATAAAATGTTACAATATAACCGTATAACTCTAGTTAACGCAAATATATGTATAACTGTAGAATTTATATAAGCTTAAACTACACACATTTACATACGTAACAATAAAAATGAATGGCGATCGATTAATTATTATATTATGGATGAACAATTATTTCTTCTGGACATAATATATAGCTTGCCTAAAAAGTAACATCAAGAACCAATGAAGTACACGGCACTTTTCCGGCAACAGGCAGCTGATGATAATGGCTGATTAATTCGCGAATAGGGTGCAGAAAGCACTAACGTGTCGCAGGGCGACTGCTATTCTGACGCAACTCTTGTCCGCTTCACTTAGCAAGCTGAGTTTCCCTATTCGGCTGCAAAACTTGTCCCGGGTGTTTGACAAGCTTATTAGCATTTTTCCGCTATAGACCAGCCAACTTTCCTATTCTACCCACACTGCTGCCCTTGGTGAAAGGGCATTTTTATAATAATCCTATTTTTCCGCTGCAGCCATTTTACGACAGGGAAGCTGACACTTGAAATGTATATTTGTATGAAAATAAATCATTATGAAAAGTGATAGTCGCGCATTTGTATGCTGCACTACATACTTATTTCTACAAAGCCACTAACAGTACACAATTGGCCTGTTCGTATTCGTCATTATTTTGGGTTAATAATTAATATATACATTAATTTTGGTCAAAGTGACGTTATATTCGTGTTCGGCAATTCAAATTAACCTGTTTCACGGTTTTTCAAAAAAATTTAAAATATTCAAAAATTTGATCAAACTGACCATTCTGGCAATTTGCCAGGGCTACCAAAGTGGACCAGTGCAGACCACGCGTACCAAACAATATCAACTGACACCCTCGCGACTATGTATTAAGATGCACCAGAAATACAGAACGATAGTTTATCCATAAACGCGTTATACATTGAGAAAATCATGAAAAATTATCTTTTCAACGGTATCACAGGGGGTACAACCGATCTGGCTACTACGAAAACCTGACAACAAAACCAATAGCACACTGTAATGCGCAATATATGGGTTTATATTCGAATACAAAATGACAGGCCTCCATCTATCACCGTTTTGGCTACACTGCCTAAATATTTATATACTGTCTAGTACACACAACCGTAACTGACCACTGAGCACTATTTTGGATGAAAACAATAGTTTTTTGTCAAAATAACGTTGTATTCCCGCTCAGCACCTCAAATTAACCTTTTCCACAGTTTTTCAACAAAACTGACAAATTTCAAAAATTTGGTCAAATTGACCATTTTGGCACTTTGCCAGGGTTGCCAAATTGGAACAGCGCACATGACGCGGACCAACGGACCAAACAATATCCACGGAGACCCCTGCGCCTGTATTAAGATGCAATAGAAATACAGAACGAGCGGTTATCCATAAAAGCGTTATACATTGACAAAGTCATGAAAAACCATGTTTCCACGGGTGTCAGAGGGGGGTGCACCAGTTCTGGCTACTAGGTAAATCTGACAGCAAAACTAATATCACGCTGCAATGCACAGCATATGGGTTTATATTCGCATACAAAACGACAGGCCTTCATCTACAACGGTTTTGGCTGTACTGCCCATGGGTAGCCTAACCCCCTAATACACGTAAAATACCTTCCGGACCCCCTCCTTGGGCCTACAGTGACACGATCGACTCCAGAAGGGGAGACGCACTACAACCCCACTACACTACCATGCATACAAGAGATCAGACTTGGGCTGTTTGCGTGACTTCTCAAAAGCTGGCGCCATTGAATTTTTGACTTAGCCATTTTTTGAGGCCCAAAAAAGGGCTTTCCCCCCTCCCAGCAGAGCCAAATCGGCAAAAGCTTAGAATAAAATCTTTATGATGACAATATTGCTGACCAAAACAAATGTAAAATACACAAAAAAGAGCCTCGACAAGAAGGATTTCTTGAGTTATGGCGCCGGGAAAAGACGGAAAAATCCGAGTTTGCGGAAGGCGATTTTTCATATCTCGGGTAATACCCAACCGATTTGAATGAAATTTAGCCAGCATATAGCCCTTACCCAGACACGTGCACACACCAAACTAAAACCAGTTTGCTAGCATAAATTTTCAGTTAATAAAAAACTAAATTTGAAATTCTGCAATGTGGAGTGTCGTTCCTATTCTAGGGTTAGGCGCTATCGCGCCTAGCCTTATTTAGCTGGTTCTACCCGCTGTGTTGCCCATAGCGCAAACTAAAACTTGTTCACTAAAACTGGTTGTTAGTTTGGCCTTAGGACTTGTGCTTACACGTGAAAAATCGAATTCTAAATCAAACTGTAAAGCTTCATTTCAGGTATGACATTGGAGGGATACAATCTCAATCTGAGTTCAACAACACTACCAACAGGTATAAAAGGTAATCAGGATTTTTTGCTGTGGGAAAATTAACTTTTTATATAGATTATGAAAATATTAACTTTTTATATAGTCTTTGCTCTTCAACCAAAAGTGGTGACCTGACACGTTTGATATGTGTTTAATGATCGAAGCAAATGTTACACCACATTGGCGTTAATAATTTAATTATTTAATTGGCATAATTTACCAAGCGAGTTTAATTTAATTTCACTTCAAGTCAAACAGGATGAAATACCTATCATCCGAAGACAATGACGCAAAATTTTCACAAACTTTCAACTTAGAGCGCTTATAATTAATAAACGGTGCGTCCCAGACCTAACTTATGTTTTTTTACTATTATCATATTATATTATTTATTTAACGGTGATGGTTTTGCGAGCTGTCTACAACTCTTCTCGCACTATAGTTTGCCGTTTTTTTAATCCTTAAAGCACCAGTGTCATTTTTTAAATTGTAATAGAAATAACAAAAATACACATACTTTGTTCTCAAGTGAAAAACATTCGGTGGATTGCAGCAAATTGGTTTAGCAGAGGATCAGCTTAAACTCATTTAGCTGAGGCTTAAATCACTTAAATTTGTTCATTTCTAATGCACCAATTATGACTGGCACAGTCGACGCTAAAAATTTAGTTACATATAGACGGGGTTTCTTCACTGCGATTTAGTTGGAATTTTACACGTCATTTCAAGGTAGCACTGAAACTCAAGGCTTGGCGCTAAACCCTATGGGACTAGTAGCGTTAATTACACAAAAAAGTGAGGTGCAAATTACATAAAAAATTACACAAAAAAAGTTTTTGATAGCTTTTTGGACTGAAATGTATGTGTATAAATGGTTATGACCGAGTAAAATTTAACCCTTTCATGCCCAGAGGAGCATGGGTGATACCACATGATGAACTACCATATCTGGGGCTATGCAACTTGACAAGTCTATTCTAGTGAGAGAACTGGATTATGGGTTTATCATCTAGTTTGAACTGTTTTTATGGAAAAAATGTTGGTCTTCGCATTTGTCCGGCATTTTTTAGTCCTACTGTCAAACAGCGAAGCCTATGCTTAATTAAGCAATGTGCGAATTTGACTTTTTCTTCATCGCAAAAGTAGTATTTTTTAGGGCCACATTATGAAATTCAAATACACCTCCGGCAGTCTGCTTTTACTGCATCAGATACAGCGGATGATGTAGTGTATTTCTATCATTCAACTATGGCAGGTGCTCAGTGTTGCTGTGTTGTTAGTCTAGGGTGAGGTATATTATGTCTGAGCGATGGCGCAAATTTTTACAAATTCTCAATTTTATTATAACTTATTATAACTTAAAAACGGTGCGTCCTAGACTCTTAATAGATTAGGTTATGTTTACCATTCATTTCTCTGTCGAATAGTGGTTTTGCAATCGCTGTACAACGCGCGTAGCTCGAGCTGTACAACGCACGTAGAAAACTGGAAGGTGTTAGAATGAGGCTGCCTCGCCAGTGATACTCTGGGCTAGAGATGGGACCGGTTCCACTTTACCGGTTCCGGTTCCCGGGTACCGGTTCCGGTTCCGGTTCCAGGGTACCGGTTCCGGTTCCGGTTCCTGTTCTAGAAATTGCCGGTTCCCGGTTCCAAATTCGGTTCCACTTTTTTATTGATGATTTACGTAAAATTTTTCCATATTTATATTTTACATAAGTTTTTGACGCTCTTTGGACTTTATATTGATAAAATAGCATGAATTTTTAAGATATAAGTCATACAGAGGACTACTGATCAATGTAATCGCTTTTGTACTGTTTTCTACTGACTCTGTTACTTCTGTTACTCTAATGTAAGCGCCCACACGAAATTATTAAACCTTTTTCCAATCTTAAGGTGGCGCTCCGAATAATAGACTTTGGGCAATAAACCTTTTCAGACATGTTTTTAAACCTTCGGTCTTGAAAAAAGTTTGTTCATCAGTGATTTAGGTTTCGTTTGATAAACAACATGTAGATTTGTTGAACATATCTCTATGACCTGAATTTTGATGTGGCTAAATCACCAAATAATTTCCAAAAAAGTAAATGGTTTTTGTTACTTTTTGAAACGGGTTCCCATAGCAAATAAACCTCTTTAACGAACTTTAGCTTTCAAAAATTTTCAGTAAAGTTTTCGCAGGTTAACTGGAGAAGAAAAGTTGCTTCAAATTAGACTAGCTTTCATTTGATGTACATAACGTCAAATTTTGGTCAATTTGAAATAATTTCACTAATTTTCCAATTTAAATTAAATTTATGTCACAATTGTCAAACCAGTTACTTTTGTCCCAAAAAAGGTAAAAAATTACTATAATCTTAGGGGAGCGGTGTCAAAAATTCGTAGGATAAGGAGAAAAAGTTCCCAACCAGGGCGGGTGGGGACTCACAAGTTTTTGTGCTGTTAAGTATTCTTTCAACTTTCATGTCGAGGTCTGCTTAGGTTCGAGCGCGCAACAAATAAGCACATAGAATGAGTCTGAACTCAGCCACAGCCAAATGAGCCTTTATACAAAATACTGATGTGCTGATTATCTATTATCTTGTGCAAAATTGCATTCCACAGGCCAATGATGTAGGTAGAATCGAAATAGAAGAAATATTTTAACCATTGCTGAGCCATCTGTCACACATCGCTTAAACGTTCATTCTTTCTTAGTTTAATGATTTATTAAGTGATTTATTAAATATTTAATTCAGTTGGAGTGTTGCTAACCAATATAGTTTTAAAAGCGAAAATAGCAATTTAAAAATTGAGTAAAAACTATTAATTTAAAAAATCGCTTGTCTATGTTCGACCAAAATAAGCCTAAAGGGGTGAAAATTTGTCAACGTCGACGAGCTGTCAGAATAATAGCCAGAATCTTACGGAAAAATGGCCAAAAACCACTTGTTTGACAAAAATAAGTCCTAAGTGGGAAAATTTTGCAAAAATAATGAGTTCAAAGCTATAAATTTAATTCAGTTTTGTCACTATGTAGCTATTGATTTCTGGAGTGCCATTTTAGACCAAACGCTGTAATAAACCATTTTCTACGCTAAAAATATGAAAAAAGCATTTTATAAAGCTAAATTAAAGCTTGTTTGTCTGTAAAAAATAGCCGCAAATTTTTTTGAACTGTAGAAAATTTGAGATTTTTGAAATTTAGCGTCAACTAAAGCTGACATTTTAGAGATGACGTAGTATTTACGACCGAACAAACATTGTGGGTTGCTGGACCTTTAACTGCTGACTCGATACTAAAATTGACCCAACTCGTTTTCAAATGTCATGGACCCTAAGTTAGTCACTAAAGGGTTAAGAAATGCATTTTGGTGTCGACGTATTCAGCGAAACATCAGCAAACTTTGACGATCCCAATATTGATGAAACAAATTATCTAGACGTGAAAGATGGTTCAGCATACGAGCTTGTTTATATTCAAAATATTGCTATTGCCAGGATGTAAAGGCGCGTTATGTCATCACAAATAACCAAAACCCTTGAAATTAAAACTTAAGCGTATCACACTTACTCAAGGATTAAAGCCTGTTGTTGGTTTAAAGATTTTGTTTAGTTTCTATAACTTATACGCTAAGCCAAGGCCTAGGGTTAGGGAAGGAAGAAGTACAAATATTTTCAATAAATTAATTAATACCACAAAATAGCCCCTAAAAAGCGCAAACAGGTGATGGTGCTATAAGCTCTATAAGCTACAAGCTATAAGCTCTTCCGCTATAAGCGCTAATATGTATAGCCTACGAAAAAAATAGCGCTTATAGCATTTTTATGCGCTATTGTTTTGCTATATGCCTTATTTTTTATATCGTCGACCAGAACACAAACCAAAGTTTGAAAATAATTTTTAAATTATTGCTTATTCAGGGATCGTATACGTAGTGAAAAGTGCAAAACTTTTCAATAAATTAGCCAATAGCACAAAATAGCGCCTAAAGGTGCTACATATAAACGCTATCCAAAATTAGCATCACTATATAAAGAGAAATTAATACAGACAACACTAGGCCAGCGTAGCTCAGTTGGTAGAGCGTCATGCTATCTAGAAAACTAGCGATGGGTGCTTCAAATCCCTCCTGGCCATTTTTTGTAGAAGTTTCACCCATATTTTAAACAAATAACGCATATTGCACCTTCGATAGCGCTTATAGCGCCAACATAGTAGACTGACTACAAACTGTACAAAGGCATAGCCCACCATAAGTGGCTCCAATTACGCTGGCATATTAACAATGACTTACCAGACCTATGGCCACAGATGCACGTGTTGGGCTAAGCCGACACATTGCAAAAAATTAAGCAAAAGATGGAATTTTTTGCGTTTTTTAGCGTTCAAGCCCCACTTTAGGTCGGGACAAGCAACCCTTAAAAATTAGGGACAAGCCCCCCAGACTGAGAGCATCTACATCTATGAGTATGGCCCTAGCACACAATGACGTAACACAGCTATCTTATGATATTCAAAACAACACAATCACTTGTTTTAAATCTACACTTTTAAATGTTGTTGCATTTATTTTTGTTATCTTTCTAATGATAATTAAATGAATTACTATCTTACTACACTATATAAACTTTCATGCCCAAAAATAGTTACGATAGTAACTCAGGATCGGCTCAACGCACAAACGTCATTTTTTCGCCATCAGATAACTAACAGCGTGGCCAAAAATTTTTCTATTCAAAGTCAGTTCGTTGAGGAAACCGTTTAACCGCTACACCGGTTTGAAAAAAATAAAAAATTTCCATACTGACTTTTTCGGGCTCGAACATCTTGAATGTAAGATCAGGTATAGTGTCATTTAATTAGCAAATATTCAGACCGTCAAAACTTGCCTCGACGTCAACGTAAAAACATAAAGTTAACGCCTTTCAACTCAGAACAGTAGGCGCTTTTGAATGATACCTTACTTGACGTATACCATTCACGTTTAGACGTTTAAATTTCAAATTCTAATTTTTGACACACGTTTAACGTTACGTCACGAGGTCATGTCACCCATCATTTTAAAGCTCTGACAATTTGCTTAAAAATGATGCTAAAATTATCGCTGTACGGTATCACAAGTTATGCCCCCTTAAACCCTATGCTAAAAGGGATTGAGTACGTTACGTAGATCACACCATGTGTGATCAAATCTCACTGTCGGTTCCCTAAAGCTAAAATTTGAAAAACTTGAAATTTCCAAATGTTGTTATTAAAAACATGATGCTATTTACGGATTTTGTCTAACTAGTCTAAGCTAGATGCACTAGACTTGTATTATCCTTATTTTCATTAAAAACATAATAACGATAATGTTTTTGGAACCGTAAATGGTAGAAACTTGCTTTTTGCACCGGCCCGATTGCACAAACCTACTATTGTTACAATTGTAACAATTGTATGTGGTATTCGGTTGCGAAAAGACTTACAATTGTTACAATTGTAACAATTGTGAAGTTTCACAATTGTTACAATTGTAACAATTGTAATCATTTTCATGCATATTTCATATGCTAAGGTGTTCACAATTGTGAAATTTTACAATTGTTACAATTGTAACAATTGTGAAAATTTTTGAAATTTCGTTCTATTTCCAACAAATGTTCTAAATCGGGTTGCGCAGAAACATTTGTAAATCCAGATTTGTAACAATTGTGAAGGATTTCTCTCAAGTGATTTTTCTTCCGTCAGTCTTTTTAAATGACACAATTCTTAAGTTTTAATTCATTATTTTAATTTTTTATTTATATGAAAAGATTTCTAGGTTTATTGTTAACAATTTGAACTAGTTTTTGCGCCTTTTAGTAAGCTTATATGATGAGCAATTTAACTTTAACTTCGGCCACTCAGTTTTCACAAACGTTTGTAAATTTTCACAAACATTTGTAAGATTTCACAATTCTAACAATTGTAGCTCCGATCATGTACATTTCATACACCAAGACACTTACAATTATTGTAACAATTGTAGCTGCGCAACCCAAAATTTTCACAATTGTTACAATTGTAACAATTGCAAGCATAAATTGCATTAAATTTAAGATTTTTCACTTACAATTGTTACAATTGTTACAATTGTAACAATTGTAATCTCAAAATATTTCACAAGTGGATTTGTATATACACATTTTATAGGCCAATCTTACAATTGTTACAATTGTAACAATTGTAACGCTTGTGAAATCTTACAATTGTAACAATTGTGAAGCTTGTGAAATTTCACAATTATTACAATTGTAAGACTTGTAATGTTGAGCAACCGGGCCCAGATGCGCAACAAAATTTTCCCATTGCATTACTTTTTAATTCTTTAAATAAATAAAAATAAAGCTACTTTTGACGTTTTTTACGTTTTTAAAAAAATCTCACCCCATTACAGTGCTTAAGTGAGAGATTTGAAAAGTTAATTGCAAAACGGTCTCGCTAAGATTTCGAAAAATCAAATTGGAGTAAACACGAGATGGATCGAGTATGTTCAACTTTATCTTCTGTATATACACACTAGCTTGGCCCTCTAAGTTGAGTTTTAATGAATTCTGCCTACCCATCTCTATATGTAATAAAACACTATGTACCGCACTCTAGTGTACACAGCGACAGCGCGCTTGCCAAAGTTGCTAGTGTCGCTTTAGATGCAAACATTAGCATAAACTTAGTTGGTGAGTTTTTGAACTACGATTTTCTGCAAAACTGTAATACCCGAAAAATACCCCTAGGTTTTCTGTTCATTATTGTTTTTGACGTACCAGACGAACTGGACTTGTAATTAAAGCAAGTAATTTATGCATAACTAATATTAATATTAGGCAAGTATTTTTAATTTATGCATAACTAATATTAATATTAGGCAAGTGTTTTTAATTTATGCATAACTAAATGTTACGAGATATTTTCACTTCAGCAATTAATTAAATTATTTTATTAATGATAAAAAGTAAGTGAACGCCGTCAATGACTACCTAATGTGTGCACAATTTTCAGTACAAATTTGCAGTATTTACACAAGTATTCAAGCCAGCAGGCGGTCACAATTATAGTCGGCCAATTATCTGCCTGTTTTTTTTGGGTGAAAATAGTCAGTAATTTTGAGCACCATTAAATAACATGCGTAGCGAGAATACGTATATAGCGCATGGAAAAAGCATTATAGCACCTAATTTGCTATTGCGTGTTCGCTTTCAAGAACTATTCACACGAGGGTGCATTTTGAGTCATGGCGCATGAGCTGGCGCATGGGCGGGCGCGCGAGCGGGCGCATAAGCGGGCGCATTCTATTTTCACACTGCCTGTTGCCTTAATTCACACAATGCAGTAGGCAAGTGTGCGTGTGCGCCTTCTCATGCTTCCTCGTGTGAATAGGCCTTCACGCGTTTCTTACCACAAAATGCTGCAGATGTTTTAAATTTGAGATAAGTTATTAGGTAAACAAAAAACAATATAATTATTCGTTCAATCCATTTTAGACATTATTAGTAAAAAAAGAATAGACAATAATTAGGTAGTAAATAAGAAGTTTGTGACGTCAATATGTTTACGTTTAATTTATTTTTTAGCTGAAAAACAAGAAGAGTCACAGTTTAGTAAGTCATTTTTGGAATAATATTTAAAATTTAAAACAGAAATTTTAGTAGTAGAAATAATGTTATCACCAATTTTTTCATGTGTTTCTAACCCAACTAAATGTTGTTATTTAAATTTGACTTGATGTAGTTTACAATTTGCTGCCATGTTTTAATGCAACTGTCATTTTCACTATAAATTTTAGCCGCCACAGATATTGCCGTGATAATTGCTGCCAGTGCAGTTATATTAGTTCTCCTTATCTTTTTTGTGGTAACAATTTACTGCTGTCATTTCAAAAAGAAAAAAGTAAAGTGGCCCAAGCCAAAAGTAAGATTCTGGTAATATTGTCGTTAAAACTTAAAAGCTATGAACTCGCATTCCGTTTGCCGTTGACGAAACTGTCAGCTAAAACTGTTGAATTGCGAAAAACTGGGTTTTCTGGAGCTTGGGCGGTATTGGTTGATATCAGTCTTAATTACACCTTGAATTTTGTAGACCAAGAAAAACGATTGAGTGCACAATATTGATTTTTCATTGATTCTTTCCATTCGTTATTTGTTTTTATAACAATAATCAATATCTTTTATTAATTTTACACAATCAAATGCTCAAGTACATTGTTTTTTAATCAAAAGGAGGTTAACTTTAGACGGGGTCTAAAACGTCTTTTTGAAGAAAAAACCATCCTATAGGTATGCAAATTTTCTGTGTATTCAATTCAAATTCAGAATCCAATCGAGTGTTTGACTACTGGATTTAAGTGAACTGGTGTGTATCCCGGCCATAGAATATTTGGCAGATTCTATTGTGAAGTAAGATAGGCCCCCTACAGTACTTAAAGGGATTTACGACAGCTCATCGTCGGCCCAGTAGCTCAACGGTAGAGCGCTGGTCTGCAGATCCAGAGATGGGTGGTTCGAATCCCCCCTGGGTCATTCTGATGATGATGCTGTCTTTCTTTCGGTAAGAATCCCCCCTCCCTTTCTTGACATGGCGAGGCTTCCATGCCGAACTCCGAATCCCCTGGTCGTGGTCTGAGTGAGGTAGCGTTGGGCTGTTGGGTGACTAGTCGCACCCCATTAGACTGCGAATGGGCATGGGCAGAGTGGTGGTGAGTATATGGAGGAATGAGATAGCCGGTTGTAGCTTAGCAGTGGAGCCGCTCCTTGTCCCGGCTAGGAGTGTGAGCTTATCAGTCCCTGGCAGTGTTCGCTGATAATGAGGTTAGGGAGCGACCTCGCGACACTGGCCTTATAGAGAATGATAGGGACGGCTCCCGGCGGCACTCCCCCACTACGGGCTGCCCATAGCTTGTAGTAGCGGTGCACAGCCCAGGGAAACTTCGGGCCGAAGTTTACTAGAAGGGGAGGGATGTGAAGTAAGATAGGCCCCCTACAGTACTTAAAGGGATTTACGACAGCTCATCGTCGGCCCAGTAGCTCAACGGTAGAGCGCTGGTCTGCAGATCCAGAGATGGGTGGTTCGAATCCCCCCTGGGTCATTCTGATGATGATGCTGTCTTTCTTTCGGTAAGAATCCCCCCTCCCTTTCTTGACACTATAGTGTAATGCGTTATGAACACAGCCTGCAGCTAGCATGCTTATCAACTTAATATTCAACTTCCATTTATTTATTTATTACACTTTTTGTTTTTCTAACAGTATAGGCCGGTTCACACGAGGCAATTTGCAGGCGATTTAAAAGCAGCCAACCATTAGGCAACGCGCGTTGCTTGAACAACATTTTTCTGTCGCGACGTGTGCAACTTTTTTCAAGCAACGTGCAGTCAACAGCCGATCAAATGTTAGCATTGCTACTATAGCTTGTTTTCCCACAGTACCCTAAAAATTAACTATGGTTTTATCAACTGCGCGTTTAAAAAGATTTCTGTTCCTTGTATTGTACTGCTATACGATACCTACTATAAAATGAGCAAAATCAAAAAGGGTTGACTCAAGTTTATATACATTCAGCATTGAATATTGTTCGGATTATTATTTCCTCTCCGAGTCCCATTTTTTAACTCGAACCGTCAAGGCATAAATATACACTGAAAAGGGCCAAGCCAACCAATTCCACCATTTAACATAAAAACAACCGCCAGTTTGAATTTTAGGCGGGCTCAGATTTGATTGGTTGTGGCCTGCCGGTTTTTTGGTGATTGGTTACTTGAATATTGCCTCGTGTGAACGTATTTTTGCAAGCAGGTTGCAAAAATGTTCGTTGCTTGTATAATAATTAATACTGAATAATTAACACTAATTTTACACAACCAAATACTGAAGTGCATTGTGTTGTTTAATCAAAAGGTGTCTGATTTGGCCAATATACTATGGTCTGGTGCGTGCTGACCACAGCTTGCAGCTAGCACGCTTATCCACTTTATATTCAGTTGGTTTGGTTGTTTATTATGGTCAATCTAACGTTTGTAGAAAAACGCAAACAAAAAAGCAACAAGCAGGGGCGGCATGAAGACGTCAAGGAAAAGCAATCAAAGCTCTGCATCCAGCGGTAGCAGCCGTGCCGGGCAAAAGCATGCTAGAACGTCTCTAGGCAGCCAGCCTTCGTCAGCAGACGAAACGGGACCCTGACCATTTCCGCGTACGAAGGTCTACACTCCGCAACAAAAAAAACCACTCATACACTGGTATAGACATTTTCATGTGTAATTTGTAAGTGAAGCTAAGGGTATACATTAGGTGTGTTTTGATGATCAAAATCAAAAATCAAAATTGCGCATAAAAATTATTTTGTATTTTTGATGCAGCATCAAAATCAAATCAAATTAAAATTTGACCATGCATCAAAAATCAAAATCAGAAATAGCAGTTTTTAGCTCTGCATCAAAAATCAAAATCAAAAATCAAAATGTTTTTAGATTTGTAGTTTTGATTTTGATTTTTGATTTTTGATGCAGCGTTCAAAATTGTCACAACAGAGAGCCGCGAAACAGAATTTTACACACGGACACATCTATGTGGTAATATTGATCAATAGTGGCCTTGCTCTGCTCTATCGTTCTGCTGCGTTTACATGACTTGACCGTACATCGTATTGTTGTTTGCCATTAGGTCACTCACTAGTTTTCCGGTATGTAAGTCGTATATATAGTATATATAATTTTACAATTTATATAACATGCTTTTTCCTGTTGGCCCACAGCCCAACAGGTCTTTAATTTTGATTCCGGAATCCTAACAAAATAAGCAGCGATTTTGCACGATGCTACTTTTACTAGCTCAGCCATTTTATTTGTTTCATGTTCAGCCGTATGTCCGTTCCAAATAGTATTGTTTTAGTCTTTTTTTGCAGAAATCAAAAAGCAAAAATTAGAAATCAAAAATCAAAATCAAAATCAAAATTGTAAATTTAAAAGTCTGCATCAAAAATCAAAATCAAAATTCCAAATTTTGGGCATCGCATCAAAAATCAAAGTCAAAATTCAGCAAAATTGTGAAATCAAAACACACCTAGTATGCATACTACTTGTTTTAAGTTTTAGAAAGGGGTCAGTTTTGGTGACTAGGCACCGATGTGTATTCACATAAACATTTCAATTGTTTCATTCGTTTTAATATGTAGTTAGCCAGTGCAAAGTGTGAAACAGTAAAACAAATCCACATTGTTTAAACTGCGAGTTTCAACGTTGCACTGGGTTTTATTATAGACTTTCAGCTCACACAAGTTTACAACAAATTGAGAATTAAATAAAATATCGGATACATTCGTCTAATAAGTCACCAAAACTACACTCAACTTTTAGAAACTAAACCAAGTATTTGAAAATTAAGCAGTATCAAAATATTCAAGAAGATGGATGTCTCAATGTTTTTTAAGCATATTGAGTCATTAATTCTGAAAGAAAAACGTGTAAAAACTGTTAACAACGTTATTTGTTTACGACGTAGCTTTTAAAATGAAGATTTTTAGTGCTTTTAGTGAAACCTTATGTAAATTTATCTAAATATATACACCAGATAACTTTTTTGATGAATCTGAACAACATTATTTTCAAAAATAAAAACATTTGTTAAGTACAGTTGTTCGCTACAGCCGCGTATTGTAACAGCTGCTGACAACAGCGTGACAGTTTGATAAATAAATTAGTAGCTTTTGAAAAAGCAAAGCAAGGTACATTTTTTGTCTGCGTTTTATGACTGTATACAATTACCCGCAGCTTAATCTAATTTTTTTGCCTTGTTTGTGTGCTTTGTGCAATGGCTGTCTTATCAAGAGTATATGATAAAGAAAATTGAAACACTAGTTGTCAAAGACAAAAATATAGGTACCAAATGCAAAGTGCCTCCCCCTAGTGTTTCTGACCGGCCGCGAAAGCGAAAGGCGGAGAAATTCGAAATTCGGAGGCTCCCACCGTCCAACCGTAATACATCAAACCAAGGGACAAGCTTAATCCTGTGTCTAAATTTGAATGAAAGAATGAATAAGTAGATTAAATTGAAAACATCTGCTTGAAATCTTGAATGCTCAGTTTGTGTACAAAATTTCTGTAACCAGTAGTGTAAACCAATAGGTTTGTACACCACTGTAAAGTCAAATACGGTTTGTAGAGGAAATTGGTTTGGGCAAGTTTTGACGGAATTAATATGATTTAATTTGGCACTAATAAGCAGCGGTCGTTTTTGCCATTCCGTCACTTGAGTGTCAAACACTCGCTAAAATGCACTTTTGATATTGTATACTCTTGGTACTAAATAGATTGCAAAATGTCTTTATATTAAAATGTAATATGTCTATTTTGTGTAAAAAAATTGTAATTTTAGAAACTTCGTCATTAGCTTTCGAGGAATGTATGTATCAATACTTGCCAAGGTAGTTCATTTTACGTGTTTGATAAAGGTTTTCAAATTTCGAAGTGAAAGTATTCAATTAGAAAACACCAGGTAAATTAATGTAAAATTACTTCAAGGAAATTTAAATTCTTTTCGAAATACTACAAAGACAGATATAACTTGGCCGTATTTGCTTTTGTTTATAACTTGTACTGTTTCATATAATGGTACAGTTGCAAATAAAAAATCACATTTATTTATCATTGCTATCACGTCAATACTATTTTTTATAATGTTGTTTATTTTGCTCTAAAAATGTGCAAAAAAGCAAAAAAAGAATTGTAATTTTTGTCAGTTTCTTTGGTTCTTGCATCAATTATAGTGCATTGTTGTATTACAACTTACAAAGTATCAGGTTCTTAGGTTTCTATTCTGACTTTTGACTTGCTAAAAAGTTTTGGTACCATTATCAACCTGTACCTAAAGTGCTGACTTTTCAATACCGGTTTTGGAATATAAATTTCGGTTTTATATCTAATCGATAAAATCTAACGAGCACAGGAGTACTTCACTAAAAAACCACGGGTTGGTTATCTAAAATATATTAACAGGCTTGGTGTTTATCAAATCATCTAATAGAATATTTCCTTGGTCATAAGCTTTTTTCGTAACTGCTCAAGAGACGAAATCACAATGTAATGTAGGTACATAATTGTATGTAATTTTGAATGAAAAGAATGTTTTATCTGTTGTTCTAACATTCTGTTCAAGAATTCAGTACCTATTATATGATATCTACGTGTGCCATCTGTGTTTCATATTTACCAAATAACCATTAATTTTTACAAACCATGGTGGGCA
This sequence comes from Trissonchulus sp. WLG1_4, assembly GCA_030248245.1. Lineage (NCBI taxonomy): Eukaryota > Metazoa > Nematoda > Enoplea > Enoplida > Ironidae > Trissonchulus > Trissonchulus sp. WLG1_4. The sequence goes on from JASANF010017464.1 coordinate 75,279, forward strand.
CAGGGTCGCACCACATTTTGCTAACACGCGTGTCACCAAAATTCAATTCTCAACCATTTTTCCCCATAGTTGTTCAATATTTATTTAATATACGTTGGATAATGGTTCTTTCTTGTTTTGCTTGAAGACCCTCTGGCGCTACCGTTAAAGGCCAGCGTAATTGCAGCATGTCACTTTCCTGATGCTATAAGGGCCGTTTAGGTTAGGTGCATATACCCCAACATATTTTTGTATGTATGTCATTCTAACCGTACTTGTTAGTATAGCATCAGGAAAGAATGTGGAGGGTTCATAATTCGCTGAGTTGACTTTTAGCCATAATCATGAAAAAACTGGCAGAAAGTTAAAACTTTAACTAAAAAGTGAAAAGATCTTATCATAGTCAAATTCATATCATTGTCAAAATTAGAATATAATACTCAAACTAAAACAAGTTCTTGACCTTGGTAGAAAAAAATAGTAATAAACCAATAAAACAAACAAAATTTTATGATCACGCAAAATTGACTTTTGTGAAGTTCTATCCTATTTGTCTATTTAAGTAAAAACTATTGTGCAAAAAAATCATGTACTTTTGTAATGTTTGTATTGTAATGTAAAGCCCTGTTCATACTTGTCCTTAAGAATATAGGGACAGGGACAAAGACAAATTTGGGACAGCTGCTGTGTAAAATTTACTTCATCGTTTCTGCTAAGTTTTGGCATGACGACAAGAATTTACTTAACATTACTACACGCGAAAAAATAGCAGAAACGATTGCGTCAATTTTCCACACCAGCTATCCCAAATTTGTCCTTGTCCCTGTCCCTATGTTCTTAAGGACAAGTATGAACCGGGCTTAAGAATGCAATTTATTCTTGTAATTTATTATTTTGAATGCAAAATGATTGCTTAAAACCTTTAGGTTTATTACAACAAGTAAAAACGCAAAAAAATATTTATTGCCAGTCTAAAAATAACGGACATCTATGCAATGCAAAACAATTTACTAGATAGGCCTAACTATGCAACAAATATTAACAGTACAGTGCAGCGTATACAATGTTTAAAAAGCTAAAACAGGCTTCAATGATAAATTTATGTATACCGTGATGTGTATTTTCATGTTATCATTTTATCTATTTTCAATTGGTGTTGAAAATTTTGCAAAAAAAATTTTGATGGAAACTACTGTTTGGTTTATTTAACGGTCAAATTAAAACAAAATTTTAACGTTTTTTGAAAAATTTCAATGTAACGTTTTTTATTCGATTTCTATATTGTATATATTTTATATTCTACATCTTGTACATACATGTGTAAATTTGCATATTAAAAACTCTCCAAAATTTGTTGCTGGATACTACGAAAAAAACTGACACGAAAAAACCGGTTTTATTTTTTACTGCAGCCGGATTTCTCTGGCGGAGCTCGCTTCTGATTGATCAGCCACATGTTGCACAAATCGTCAACATGTGACCTGAAAATGACGATAACGCTATAACACAGGCAGGAAGAAGAGTGTCTCACTCTTCTTCTATATAGACACTATGTACTCTTGGGGCCTATTCCTTTACCGGATTAAAGGGTTAATTATAATCGGACTAAACGGTTTAAAAATTAAACTTAAAAACGCCATTCCAAAACCTCCGGATTAAACGGACTTAACTTCTAGCGCGCTGTTTTTTAATCGGACTAAACGGACCTAACTATGCACGCTAATGTTAAGCGTGCATGTTAAGTCCGTTTCGTCCAGTGATAGTTTTGGACTGGTGTCAGACTAAAATTAAGCCGCTGACTTATTTTAACTCGTTCAGTCCGTTTTGTCTGATTTGTCATTCCAAAACCTCGGACCTCGGATAAGTCCAGTCCGTTTAATCCGGTAAAGGAATAGGCCCTGAGTGACAAGTCTTCTCAGTTTTATCAGTCGCACACACAGCTGCCAGTTACGATGCCCAGTATTCTGCGGCTGAGTCAAGTCAAGTCAACCTCAAACCTAAGGCCCCTAGTTAAGTTGCAGAAATTTTTAGGGGGAAACTTGCGCTATAATCTATATAACTAGTTATATTAACAAGCACAATTTGCGAGTAATTTTCGATACCTACATCTTGTGGTGACATTCATAGTGTGTCGACTGCCGAGGATATTCTTCAAATATAAAACGCGGCAGCAAACTTTTTGAGCAGAACTTACGTAACAGGTCAAACTGCTGTTTTCTAATTAAGTATCAAACAGAAAATTAAGAACTCTTTGGTAAAAACCTAGTGTAAATTCGAGCGGATTAGAAACTGCATGTTTAGTGGCAACCCAATGTTAGCTGCGCCGATCTTGTCGTCACAACGAAATGCCACGCATCGTCCTGCCAGTTGCCACCGCCTAGTTTTTGGATGGTTTCTGCAAAGATTTCACAATGTTCAAGTTCTGACGTGCTGAAAAACAATCTTGAAAACATTGTTGTGACAGGTTTCGTCCTATTGCTGTCACTGTTTCGAAATTTGCTAGAACACAAGCGTCATGTGCCATGCTGTTTGTGCTGTGATGATATGCGTCTGGCGGATCTGTGTGCATAATATAGTATATCGATCGTTAGCCTATACATTTAGTGCATTTTTAGGACCTAACTAGGTGCTTCAAAATTATACTGTGAGGTAAGATACATGGGAATTCAGGTTTTGTAATATAGTGTATACCCGGCGGGTACATATGTATAGTGGTGAATATTTTATCAAATAGATACTTGAATTGGCTTCGCAACAACGGTGATCTGAGTGAGCTGTTTTTTACCGGATCAAAGAAGTTTATCTTAGTACCACTGAACAGTTTAGAACTCAACTATGCACATTAATGTTAACTTTAATTGTTTGAGATTGTTTTTAATTTATTGATAGTTGATTTTGACAGACGTCATTAATTCAGTAATGATCTTTTGCGCATAATAGAATTTGCTTAATGTTGGTTCAATTCAACTTGGTTAGGCTCAAAAATATTCTAGCATTCTGCACACTTGCTGTAGTTGATACAGTTTTACTGTAATTAATACAGTTTTAATGTATTTGTTGCTAATTCCAGATTCAGATCTGGGTACGAGTCCTACTACTGAAAACAAAATGTATGATTTAACTTGTTTAAATCAGTGTTAAATGGATACAGTTTTATCACTGTAGTCGTTACTGATTCCACATTTAGAACTGGTTACAAGTCGTAACGAACGACATAAAAAGTTTGCTTAACTTGGCAACTAAGTTGACCTTTGACTACTTGATCTATCGACATTTGACAGCGATTTGAATACTTGGTTTTTTGGAAAAAAGATGAAAGTACTGTTGTTTTGCTGGATACTAGCCTTCACTAAAGCTGGTAAGTGCATTAGACCCCTTATCGTTATGTTGGGCTTGATTCTGGGCCGGTATTCATAAAAGTCGGGATAAAAAGCTCGGCTTTTTATCTGTAAGTCGGGCTTGAAAAAGCCGAGATAATGCGCACAAGCTTGGATTTCTATCCAAGCTTTTTGGTCAATCCAGGCTTGACCAAGCCTAGCTTTTTCATCCGAGCTTTTTAGTCTTAATGAAAAAAATCAATAAAATACCTTGGGAAGCCGGGATTTTAATCCTAGCTTGAGTTTATGAATGCCATAATCTCGGCTTTTTATCCCAGCATTTGATAAAAAGCCGAGCTTGGTTTTATGATTACGAAAAGCCGAGATTTTAAGCCTGGCTTGCTGTAAGCCCGGATAAAAAGCCGAGCTTACACTTTTATGAATACCGGTGCTGAAGCCGAATAATCGGACTCCTCTTTGGAAACAAGTTAAAGATTACTGCAAAAGTAATCCAGTGAGTGAGCAGGGTGAACGTTCGACAACATTAGGCCTGTTGCGCAGTAAAAAATATTTGCAAACCAAATTAACATTTAACTAATTAATTATTTCAAGTTCACATCATTGGAATCACAGTTAATTTTAGTCCTTCTAGAGAAAAACTATTGTTTGGAGCCAACTCAACGCAGTGTGAAAGTAGCAGCTGGATGCTGCTGTGGGCATATGATTAACACGTAAAGACAGTATGGGGGCTGACCGATCTTTTTTTAAAGGCGTTTTACACAATTTTTAATCAAATAATGGTAAACAGCACTTCTTCAGAGGCATTGAATTGTAATTTTAATTGATTTTTGTAGTTGAAAAACTTTTGCGCAAGGCAATGTTTCAGACAAAATACACAAGTTAATCACATTGCCGTGTGGACACTTGTCTGTTTTTCGAACAGTTCCAAACCTCCAGTTTCACAATTAAATAATGTGACATTATCTCTAGTACTTCAGTTAGCAAAAACAATGTTAATATAGGTTAATCATAAAAAATAAACTTATTATAATTTTAATTTTTTTATTGACGTTTCTCAACATAATCGTCTGCTTTCCGCATCATAAGAATTAGACATCAAGAAAAATTGAAACAGCGTGGTCGAGTTGTCAAAGGCAATAGTGAAGACTGCAGGGGAATGTTTATTATGTGGGTTCGACCCCCACAGCTGTTGTCTTGTTTTTAAAATGTATGTTATTTACTTTTGTCTGCAGTCTGCACAATCTGTTTTGAATTGAAATTTTTGTCACCAAGCTCTTCTGCTGAGTGAGAAATGGTTACATTGAGAGGCCTGAGTGTCAATATTCCAAAAGAAATATTAAACGCGGCCATTACTTATTTGCGGATAAGCGATTTTCATTCCTAATTTCTGAACACATATACTGCTGAGTTGCTCCAAAGCGTTATTGGTAAACTATAAACACTTTAAAGTCAACAGTGGATAAAGCATTCAAGCAATAATGTCATGATTGAATTTTGAAAAAAATACAACAGTGGCTGAATTGAATTGTGAGTGGAAATCAATTTAGTCACAATTTTAATCACTATTAGCTTGCTCTGAACTTAAAATACACCACACTCGTCTATGACAACGGGGAAATGGGCCAAGTTAGGATGTTTCTGCTGCGTTATGAAAAAGGCATATCGGTTAACATTGTGCACAGTTTGAAAACTTATTTTGAAGGTTTGAAATGTTCAACAATGGGCCTTTTAGAAGTTCCTAGAACAACGTCTTCTGCTGAGTGAGAAGCGGTTACATGGTGAAGTTTGAGTGCCAATATTCCATAGGAAATATAACACGCGGCCATAATTTTCGGATAAAAGATTGTAATTTCCTCTCGCTGCTCACATTTGCTGCTGAGTCGCTCAAAGTCTGTCTTCAGACAAAAATTGCTGAACTACACAGAAAACCATTTGCAATTAAATATTAAAATATTGAAATAAAATTAAAAATTAAGTTATATTTAGTTACCTTACTATACTATCTAAACTTTCGTGCTCAAAAATAATTACGATAATAACTCAGGATCCGCTCAACGCAGAAACGTCATTTTTACGTTATCAGATAGCCGACAGCGTGGCCAAAAAATTTTCTATTCAAAGTCAGTTCGTAAAGGAAACCGTTTAACCGCTACACCGGTTTGAAAAAAAATAAAAAATTTCCATACTGACATTTTCGGACTCGAACATCTACTACGACGAATGTAAGATGATACTATAGTGTCATTTAATTAGCAAATATTCAGACCGTCATAACCTGCGTCAACGTTAACGTAAAAACATAAAATTGACGTCTTTCAAATCAGAACAGCAGGCGCTTTTGAATGATACCTTACTTGACGTATACCATTCACGTGTAAATGTTTAAATTTTCAATTCTAACTTATGACGCAAGCTTAACGTCAAGTTAAAGGCCACATCACCCACCATTTGAAAGCTCTAAAAATTTTCTCTCAAATGACGTTAAAATTATTATTCTCCCACTACCGTATCAAAAGTTATGGCCCCTGAAAGATTTCATAAAAGGGGAGGATTATACTACAGATCACACCATGGGTGATCAAATCCCAAAACAATTGAATTTAGGCAAAAATTGAAAAAAAAATTTTGCTTATTTTTTTAATTAATGTAACATAAATAGACTTAACTTAGATATATAGGACATGGTAAAAGTACCATGCGTAAAAGTCGGAATCGTCAATTTTTAACACTGGATTGTTCGTTGCACAAGATACGCAAATTTCACTGCCTGGTCTTTGCGCCACGACGTTGCCGGTTTCGGTTATAAGGATGCCGCCGACAGACTTTATAAAATCAATGTCCAAAATGACTTGTACTTCTGTAGAAAAAATGTCACTATTAATAATAGCACAGTCTAGTGTCACTTCGCGCCCCATTGTCTCAATGGTCATCGTTACGTAACCCACAGTAGAAATAGGCTGACCATTTAAAGTTATCATTATCGAACCACTTGACCTTGGGCTGGAGTTTGGGCAAAGCGTGCGAAGAATGGTTATAGGGATCAAAGTGTTTGTGCATCCAGTGTCTATTAAGCCATATAAGCCACAATGTTTCCGGTTATTAAATGTTATGATTATCTGATCTTTAACAGGTAACCGCCGCTTTATTGATCCTGGGGAGCCGGTGACGGTCTACATATAGTCCAGCTCCCCCCAATTCGTTTCCCTGGTCAGCTACATTCGGTGCTATTTTTCCACTGCTGCAGTTTCTCGCTAAATGTCCTTGACCACCACAGTTATAGCATTTAGTTTTACAGTCTTGTGTATCATGCGCCATCCGAAAGCAACCCCGGCATCGATTTTGGCTCTCGGGGTTACCGTTCACGCCACCAAAGCCTTGACGCCCACTCGACTTAACAACCCACGGTTTTGATTGTCCAATTTGGCGACCACCCTGACCTCTGTTGGTTCCTCGGGCACTTGCTGCTGCTACTAGACCGGGGATTCCCTCACCTGCACCTACGAGGTCAAAGTCCTTTTTCCGATCGGCCATGACTGACTTGGCGCATTGCAAAACTTCGCTCACGTTTAAACTTTGACCTTTCGAAGCTTTGACTTGCGTTGACACATCGTCTGGAAGTCCAAGAATAAATTGACAGCATTGACTCGTCCGTGCTATTGGTTGCCACCAATAGCCTTCTTAAGTCGGCAAGATAAGATTCCAGACCTTCGTCATTCTTTAACGCTCTGTTTAATTAATTCTAATTACAATAATAAAAATAGTAGCTTAAAAATTCGCTCGTCCTGGACTTGAATCAGGGGACCTGACGCAGCGAAAGCGAGAATCATTGCACTGGACCAACGCAGTCATTGCACCTTCAAGTAGAAAAGTCAAAAATTAATCATGAGTTGCGGCGTTTGTGTCTATTACTAGATTTTCAGACACACATAAGAATACTATGGACAAACAAAGCAGCATAAAAGTGATTTAGCATCATTAGCTTTTAGCATGATTTCGACGTAGTGAGATAGTTTACTTGCCCTTTTTACGCGGCCCTCTTAATACTATGTGCATAATCTGAAAGTCCTAGGTATTTTCAGGTAAATCGAAATTATATATAGTAGAAAGGCAGATAGGTCAATTTTGCTATCAAAAAGACGAGGAGGCGACAGACAGCAACTGTAGCCACGCAGAATGCGAAAGTAGCGAACCGGTGGGGTTTCGAATTCGAGCCCCTAACTTGTGACTTGAGATCAGATGCTCAGTATTCGCTTAGCGCACCACCACCTGAGCCATCAAGTCTTGAATATTTTTGTGGTTTCTGAAATGTTTGGTACACTGATGCCAAAGCTGAACATAAGGCTATTTATTCTTAATAAAACTTAATCTTAGCTTCTTAAATTCTTCGTTAGCTGTCTTTGTTTGTTATAAATTTGGAATTTCGATGAAACACAATTTGACTACAGTTGCTACTGCCGAATACCGATTCGACTACCCGCATATGTATTATCAATTTTTTTTTAGAAAGTATGATGTGGCTCGTTAGTGTTGGGGTATGATTCGCGTTTCGTGTGCAAGAGGTCCCGGGGTCGACTCCCGAATGAGCCCATTTTTATTTTTTCTAAATCAACAAATTTGTGAAAGTAGTATAACTTAATCCTTTCACTGTTGTAATTTTTTTCTAAATTCAAGTGTGACATTTGCTTGCATGTTTTAGCCTAGTTGGACTTTTGTGTTTTTTGTAGTTTAGTTTACCAGTAGGTTTTTGAGCAGCTCAGGCGTAAATGTTAGAGATCGGCCGCTAAGCCAAGTGTCGGCCCCGGGCCGGCCCGGGGCCGTAGCCATTTTCACCGGGCCGACCCCGGGCCGGCCCGGGCCCGGCATCGGCCCGCGGCCCTCCACCGGCCCCGGGCCGCGTGGCAGCGGGTCGGCCCGGTCTGCCCGATCGGCCCGGTCGGCCCGGTCGGCTCGGTCAGCCCCAGCCGGCCCGCTGTTTGCCGGGAATCGTCACGGGACCGGCCCGGTCGGCCCGGTGGGCCCTGGTTGGCTTGATCAGTAATAAATTAGACTGCTAAAGTCCAAGGACGACTGAAGCACACTAATAATTTTTTACATACAACTGTAACTTTTTGCATTACAAACACAAAGCTGCCTCTTAAAGTAGCAGTGTTATTCCCCAGCTGTTGCTTTGATAAGATAGCGCGAGCTCTCGGACCTTGCACTCTGCTGTAGAATGAATCAATGAATAGCAGACACCGAACGGAAAGCTAAAAAACTTAAACTTGTATCCGTTTTGTTGTGGGTGGACTGCACCCCACCAAATAAATCAATAAACTTAAGTCTCAGCTCAGGCGTTTACAAAAAGCGTCCACTGCATTCTTGCAGCGCACTTGAGTTAATTTTAAAGTTTAAGCCTGAGATACATAAGTATTGTCCACCCACTGTTGGTTTTAGTTCCCGCTCACAGCACTTGCTTTTAAACACGTTCATATTAACCTAAAGACAAAGCTCGCTAGTTGCCGTGAAGACCAGTTGCTCTATGGGGGTTTGTTTGTGACGTCCATTTTGTATCTATAACTTAATTTGATTGGCTCGAGGCTGAAGCTCCACCTTGTGGCCCGGTCGGCCCCGGCCGATCTCAGTAAATGTGTGCTGAAATTACGCTTGAAAATCACTTACCCACCAATAAGTGCTGAGTTCAATATTTTCTCTGGAATATTGACACTCAATTCTCACGATATAACCCCTTCTAACTCAGCAGAAGAGCTTGTTTGAAATAAAAGCTATAAGATACTGATAATTATCAGTTATTAGTAGGTAAATTTTGTGTAATACAGTTTTTGATAATTTATTGATGGCAGTAGTTAATATTTTTAAGTTCATATTTTATTATCTGTCTAGTTTGATCAGCTTTAAGATCCTACTTTGTTAAATCTTGCTTAACGTTCTGGTATGTCATATTGTCATGCCAATCCCATGCTGATAACCGAAGTTTTTAATGCTTGAATCGTGCGGACAGGTGGTCGAGTGGGATGATGCTCGCTTCTGGAGATCTGAAAATCGATAGCCGGATCTTATGTAATTGAAAATGTTTTAAATTTCCTGATCGTTGGATTTTTTATATTTTAAGCATTTTTTTGCTATTTAAAATACAGGGTAAATCGGGGTAATACGGTCACTTGGGGTAATACGGTGACTTTTAACTTCGAGCACAACCAATCAACGAAATATGTCAATTCTTTGCAAAAAAATTCCTCAGCTATCGTAGATGTGACTGTCAAAATTTTGTGACAAAATGTGAAATATCAGCAATTATAATTTACGACGCGTAAATTTACTTCGATTGGGTGCGACGGGCAAAAATTCACGTCGGAGAAAAGTGTAAAGTTTGACAGGCTGGATACTCTGCTATAAGTAAGCTATTGCTATAGTTTTTACATTGTTAGAAACACTGGTTACTGGACTATACTTGACGTATATTTCAAACCGGAGAAATTAGTTATCTATGAGTTATTAAAAATTAAAAATGTTGTGCTGAATGGTCACTTTTAGGGTAATATGGTCACCTGTGTCGGGTAGTATGGGCACTGTCGGGCTGTATGGTTTTGTGCATTTTTTGTCTCAAACATACAAAAATTCAATTATTTTTCCCCAAATACTTTGAGAAAACGTTTTAAAACAACACATTTGAGTGGTCTAATAATAGATATAGGTGTTCTAAGGTATATTTTACACTGATAAAAACACTAAATGTATGTGAGGATTTTCACTTATGTATTTATAGAGTGCTGAAATCCATGCTATCTGATCTATTTGCACTTTAGTACTTGAACTTAAGTACATATTTGACAAATTATTAGCAATCGTCGCAATAGAAATCGTCGAAAAATGCCGAAAATCGAAACTGGCAGTCTCAATTTCTACTTTGGCCCCTCAAAAAGCGATCGGTTGTCCGGAAAAACGTTTTCTACAAATCCTACAAATGTACTTCACTTGTCAATATTTGAAAAATTTAATTATTTGCAAACTTTCATTCCAAATATAATGCACATGAGTTGGTAAAGTTGAAATTTTACATTTTATCTGACGAGCCAACATTACGCCCGGAGGGATAAGGACAACTGAAAAGGACAAATTTCGGTCAGACTGTGTTAAGGATTGGCTTGTTTCGGTTAACTTTTTGTAGGCGCTTCTGGCGTTTAATTTCTGTAAAAATTGGTTACATTTGGTTGGGCAGATTTTTAGAATACCGTAGGGACGATGAGGACGAATGTGAAGTTGTGAAATCGGCTGAGCACGGTTAGATAATTACCACCTTTGTACCCGTTTATTTTTGAGGACCACTAACCGCGTTTGCAGGGGTAACAGTTACTGCTATTTTCGGTTACACAGTTGCACACTAACTATCGGTGTAACCGCCTAAGCGTTTACACGGTTGACTCACTATTATACATTACAACTTAACAGTTACCTACATGGAGTTGGGGACCGATTAATGTTAAAGATTAACCGGCTGACAACTTTACATCCCTTATCAGTATGCAACCGCAGTTACTGATCCTAAACGTGTAACCGTGAATTAGTGACCCTAACCGACTACAGCGTCTACAGGCTACCACTAATGTTAGCGTGTAACACACGGTTACAAATGCAAACGTGTACACGGTCCGTTTCGTGTGACCGTTCCCAGCATCAGTATTAACTGGTCTTTAGTGACAATGTCTTTAGCAACTTGATTTTTATAAGGTCAGCAAAGTTGTGCCACTAGCAAATTTTCTGGGCCGGGCCCGGGCCGGGCCGACTAGCGCGCTTCCGGGCCGGGCCCGGGCCGGGCCGGCCCGGCCCGGGGCCCGCGGCCCGCTATAGGCCCGGCGGGCCTTAGCGGGCCTGTCGGCCCGGGGCCCGCGGGCCGGCCCGGAGCAGGCCGGGGCCCGCGAGCCGGCCCGGAGCAGGCCCGGAGCCCGCGGGCTGGCCCGGCACAGACTTCAGCAAGTGAGAAAATGCATTGTGTGTGCGTCTGAGTGTAGTATAAGTACCTGCGCACTTGTAAAAATCAATACATATATATGCAATGCAGTCATTGTTCATACGAAGCTCGAGACTGCCTGGGCTTGCGGATTTCTAGGCCCGGCGGGCCGCGCACGGCTCGGAGCCCGGAGTTGTACGGGCCGGGCCCATTTCTGAAAAATCTCTCCGGGCCGGGCCCGCTACAGGCCCGGGCAGAACTCTAGTCAGCATGCAGTTAAGCCCAGATGCTAACGTCCTTCCCCTTGTTCCAGAAGTTTTTTTCTAGAAATTGGCCGCTAAGCCAAGTGTGCCGCGGCCGCGGGCCGCAGTGCATCCGGGCCGGGCCCGGGCCGGGCCGTCTGATTGAGCGTCGGCCCGCCGCCCGCCACCGGCCCGGGCCGATCTCTAGTTTTTTCCTTAAGCAAATTGCCTCGAAAATTGCGTTTGAATTCTCGCATGAAGAGTCACAAAGTCAAAACTACTGAGCTATGCATGCGATAACTTCCATAAAACCAATCGGTCAACTTTTTACAACAGCTGATAGTTTTGTCCTTGTGTTTGTCCCTCAGGAGGAATATGAAATGAGATGTTGAATAGTATGCTCGACTGGTCGAGATTTTTCAACCGAAATCTATCCGATTGAGCCGAGTTATCCCGGCAGTTTCCTAAAAAACTATATAATTGACAAAATGGCACTCGAAAAGTGATCAGTGATCACTGGCACATGCCCAATTTACAGTCTAATTAGACATGTTTTGAGCAATGAGCTTGATCTGCTGAAACACGACAGGTTTAGAAGCTACTAAAAATGAGTTGTTTATATCGTGAATTTAAGAAAATTAACAAAAATACGTAAATTTAATATAAAAGGTATATACATACATCATAGTTAGGGACCCGACGCATTTGTAACTGAAGTCCACATCCGAGTGTTTTCGAATTAGCACATGAGTAGAAATATCTTGAAAGTCGAACTGGCACCCTGGCTCAGAACAATCGGTCGGTGACTCGGACTAAACGTGATATGAATCGACGAAAGTAACCTTGCACGATGCAGTCATGCAATGACCTTGTTTAGGTACATATATCACTTATATACCACGAATTAGCCGCATTATGGTGCCGGTTTTTATATTTTTTTTACATTTTTAATGCATAAGAATTCTATATTAGCAGCAAACAATTAATTTTCTTTTTTATTTAGTTTTCAGCGAAAAAAGGTATGACCGTTTTACCCGATTTGTGACCATACTACCCAACGCAGGTGACCGTACAACCCTAAATTGACCATATTACCAGATAAAGTTTGGCGGTTAATAAGTTTTATTTTACTTAAAATATGGGGTAATACGGTCAAAAGGGGGCAAAATTCTGCCCGTATTACCCCGATTTACCCCATATGTACTTTAAAGCTCCTCAGCAGTAAATGTGTGCAGAAATCAGAAATTAAAATTCTTTCTGCACACAAAGTAGTGGCCGCGTTCAATATTTCTGCTGGAATATTGACACTCAGACCCTACAATTTTACCGCTCCTCAGTTCCTCACTCAGTAGATGAGCTTGTTTAAAATATTTTAATTTCAAATCTCTATCAAAAATTCTTTTGAATAATAGACATTGTGGGGGTTACCTCCAACAGCTAAGCTGCTATGAATCAATTAAGTTCGATACATACATTTTTCCTGTTGTGCCATAGCGCAACAGGTACTTTACACTTGGTTTGCATAAGATTTGCCAAATCTTTGTATAGTAGGCAGGCTTACCTGTTATTTCGGGAAGGTCGAATTTACAGTGCTAATTAACACTGGTAGGCCTACCCTTCCAGTGTTGAATAACACTGGTAAATCTACCTTCCAAGACCTACATATGTACCTATTCTTCTAGTGTTAAATATCACTAGAAAGGCAGGTACTTCCGTGTAGACTGCCTCTTTCCAACTTAATGCTACGCTGCAACTGAGCAAAAGTTATTTGCCGAAGTGGAATCGAACCGCCACTCAAACGCTTAAAAATCGAATGCTCTTCCGTCTGAGCTGAGCCAACCCGATTTAAAGATTCACAAATTCCGCGATTTGAAATAATGACGGAACTAATAAGCGCCCAAGTGGCATAACTGGTACTTAACGGAACACTTGCGCACCCAGTGCAAAAAAAGACTCGTCTTAGACTTGAACCAGGGCCCTCTCGCACCCTAAGCGAGAATTATTGCGATCAACCAACCACCCATTTCATTGTTAAGAGCATATAGGTTACATATAAGATCATAACTATCGGTACAACAGTACTTATGTTTTTTCCCGACTAAAGATTTTGCAGACACAAAACCAGCAGTAAATGATTCAGCTTTTTTTCATCTTTTGTTGCCTTAGGACTAATTAGGGCCCAAGTGGTTTAGACGGCACTTTCTGAGAAACAGCGCACCTAAGTGCGCAATGAAAGCGCTAAGTCTTTCGCATGTGTAAGCATTCCACCTTTGGGGTGTTTCATTCCCGAAGGGCTGCTCACTGTTAAAAATTACGATTGTGAATAGTTAAAGGTCACGTGCACTTTGGGCATATTTTGCAGGAAGCCTTTTGATCGGAAGCCAATCATGTAGTCACGATAATATTAATTTCTTTGTTCCTTCTAGAGAAGGAACTATTGTTTTGAAATCAACTCTGCATAGTGTAAAAGTAGCAGACACATGGGGTGGGATTCACAAAGCGCGTTTAGCTTAGACTCAGTCTAAGTCTTAGCCTGCGTTTCAGGGGGTAATGTCGTTTTCGTGGTTTTTGACATTTCAGTGTAATTTTTGCGCCCACAGAACTCAAGCTAAAAACGGACTACGGCTTCGAAACTTTAACCACGTTATCTTTAGAAAAATATCTCCACCCGTTTTTTTTTCCTTTTCTAAAAATAGTTTGTAGAGTCGGTGTTATGGGCTTTTGAAAATTTTAGAGAAAAGTCAAATTACGTGATTTTGGCTCGAAAATGTCATTTTCTCAACGTAGAAACGACTTATCAACTATATCAAAAAAACGGGTGGGGATATTATGTCAGTGCATAACTGCAAAAAGTTTAGTAGTTGTTGGCTGATCTTGAGTTTCATAACTGTGGGGCAAAAATTAGTCAAAAAAACCGCTGATGGGGTGTATTCAAATGATAGCAGCAGTAAAATTGCAAAAGATAATCAGCTTTTAAATATAGTTTTTTCAAGCTAGAAGGTGTAAAAAAATGTAATAAAGACCGCTCTAGTTTTTGTTGAGGTTAAGTGCAGTTATGGTAGTTTAAAAAAACACCTAAAAACGCAATTACCCCCTTAAACGCAGTCTAGCTAAACGAACGTTTAGACCCAGTCTAAGTCTGCATATGATTAGCGTGTAAATTTTGTTCTATTTTCGTGTTTTAAATTTTATTATGTTCTATTCCTGATTCACGAGCTCAGTCTAAGTTAATCGTTTGTTTAATTTAAACGCCCGCTAGTGTTAAATTTAGACTAACCTTTTGGCTAGTCTAAGGTTACAGTACAGCTCAAAATTAACATCATATGACTCCGGAGTCAGCGTCACTGACTGCATTTTGGAGTCAGTGACTGCAGTCAACCTATTGACGTCACAGGTCCAATTTGACTTCCGCTAGTTTTGAAATTTATTACCTGACTCCGGAGTCGGAGTCAGTGACTTCGGAATCAGCATCACCTTAGTCACCACTGCTGATTTAGAAGTTTTGCTTGCTATACGTATGCGTGTAGACTTTAAATCAAAACAATTACAATTTATTTATACTACGCTATGGTTACTTAAGCTAGGTGATCCTACTTAAAAAGTGCGATACATTTAGCAGTCTGCTTCGCTATATACTATATAACAATTTATAAATTCTATTTTCCGATTGTTTGCTATATTAAATTATAGTATAATACCACTACAAAAATGGTGCATAAAATGAAAAAATAAAATAAATAATAAAAATAAAACCTGTTGGTAACTCGGTAGATGTTTTTTTTAAAACTACAGGCTTATTGAAGTTTCATAAATTGGCGGAAAAATATGCGTCGGGAAAAGTGCCGTAATGTCATTATCATTCTCTTTTAGCTAGATATAAAATGATGAATTTCAAACTTTAGTGTTTTTAATTCTTGGTTTTTATTTGATTTTACATACGTATGAATTGCAGAAATAACAACAAAATATCTTGTACTCTCTTAAGTAGGACCAGCTACACCTGTCACTAGGGCCAGTTACACCCTAAATAACCATAGCATAGTATAAACAAATTGTAGTTGTTTTTATTTAAAGTATCCTACACGCATACGTATAGCAAGCAAAACTTCAGAACCAGCAGTGGTGACTAAGGTGATGCTGATTCCGAAGTCACTGACTCCGACTCCGGAGTCAGGTAATAAAATTCAAAACTAGCGGAAGTCAAATTGGACCTGTGACGTCAATAGGTTGACTGCAGTCACTGACTCCAAAATGCAGTCAGTGACGCTGACTCCGGAGTCATATGATGTTAATTTTGAGCTGTACGGTAGTCTAAGTATTTTTTAACTATTTTGCTTAAGTATTTTTTTGACTTTTATAGTTTTACTTTGTTCTTATTCAACTAATAGGCTATTAATATTATTATGTTTGTTTTATTTTTTAGATGTTAATATATACTTTCATATGATAGTTAATGTGGATGATCTAGTTTTATAATAGGAAAATTTCATTTACCATACTGTTGACTTATTCATTGTTCCTAATAACAGTTCATAAAGCACTAAAGTTAGTAAAGTTAAGGACCTAATTACGTGGTGGATGCCCAATCTGGGCTATAAAGCTTGGCTAGCAACTGATCTTTGAATTTTTTCAGAAATCGCATATCTGCATTTAGTGGCCTGCTGCCACACAACGAAACCAATGCTTGATTAAGCAGTGTGAAATTTGACGTTTTTCGTCGCAAAAATAGTATTTTTATGGCCTCATTATGATATATATTTTATCGCAACTCGGGTAGTCAAGTTTTTGTGCATCAGATACAGCGGATACTGTAGTTTATTCCTAGCACCCAACTATGATAGGCGCACTGTTGCTGTGTTAATACTCTAGGGTGAGGTACATTGCTATGCCTGGTGGATGGCATAGTTTTCTCAAATTCTGAACTCTGAGCGCATATATATATGTAAAAAAGCAGGTCCTAGACCCTTAATCGCCTGATTATGTTTTGTTCACTATTAACTTCTCTATCGGATGGTGGTTTTGCGAGCTCTCTACGACGCACATAGCTCGAGCAATAGCCAAAAAACTGGAAGGTGTCAAAGTCTGGCTGCCTAAACCTCTGGGCGTCAAAGGGTTAATTAAATTGCTTAAGAATTGTCAAATTTGCTTTTTAACTACGTAATTAACTTGAATTTTAAATTAACTTTATTAAAAAGTAATTTTATTACCTAAATTAATAGTTTTGTCGGTACGTATTAAAGCACAATGTTCTACAAATAGAATTTATAAAAGAATCAATTAAAGAATTCTGTTAAACGAGCCCGTTTAACTTAAACGGGCTTTGTGAATCACGTTTAGACTCGGTCTAAGCGTTCGCTTAAGTTAGACAAGGTTTCAATTGAAATAGAACATAAAAATCAGATGACACACACTAATCGTATCAATCTCTGTGAATCATGTTTAACTTAGACCAACGTTTTAGACTGCGTTTAAACGCAGTCTAACTTAGACTGCGTTTAAACGCGCTTTGTGAATCCCACCCATGTTGTCCAGCGTATGGGACAAACACGTCCAGCGTAACACGCAAAGTCAGTATGGGAACCGACTGCCTTTTTTTTAAATCGGGTGTTTTTTTACTATTTTTAATGAAATAATGGTCAACAACACTTTTGCCTAGGTATTGAATTGTCATTTTACTAATTTTTTGTGATTTAAAAACTTTCGTTCGGCAATTTTTCATACTCGATACATATGCTAATCACGTGATCGTCTGGTCTGGTGTCTGGCTTGTACTTTCCTTCTACATAGTCATAGCTGAACATCGTTACATATCGAACTGGTGTGGTCGAGTGGTCAAAAGCGCTAGTCCAGAATTTGTTGATATGTACTTCGAGCGTTCGACCCCCATATTTTGAATTTTTTCAAAAAAATTTACGCAGCCTTTGTCAGCAAAATCTGTTTTGATATGAGATTTTTTCCTGTAGCGCCGCAGCGCAACAGGTTTTTTTTACCGCCCTCACAGCTGCCGTGTCGCTCGGAAACGACTCAAGCTGTCCTCAGCCTGAGAAGGCCAAGAGGATTACCCGTGGCTTGCCAGCAGGCGTTGCTTCTTTACAAAATTATGTGTATATGTGTATGTTCGCCTGGCTGTGGGGGGCCACCAAGTAATCCGAGGTTCACGCGGGAGGAGCAGGAGGCCTGGTTTTACTGGCGGTCCCGTGTCGCCTACCCCAGTCACAAGATTCCGATGTCCCATTATACTAGGACAGGTTACATTCCTATTGTTAGCCCCCTTTTTATGTTTCTGATTAGGCTTGGCTGATTGTTGCATGAGTGTGAGCTTGGGCTATCTTGTGACTGGGGCTCTCCTCGCAAGCCTTTTGGCCTTGGCGCAAGCAACTGAACTCAGGGGAATCCCAAACGTTTTGTGTTTGTGTAGCATTCTTTTATATAATAAAGCATTCAAAACTTACTCGAAAATCACGAGTGTCTTCTTTTGTCGTAGTCTCAGTACTCACCGTTTGTTTAGTTCTTAGGGACGTGCCAGATAAATTTCTGTTATAACCGAATCAAGTTTGAGCTAAGCATAAGCTCTCAGAATGTGTCAATTATTTTATCAATAATATTACTTATACTAGTCTACTATAAGTAATTCTTTAAACTGTTAGTGGCGGCCATCGGCTCATTGAAAGTCCTCTGTGGTTAATGAAAATTTCAGTTGAAAATGATTAATGCAGTTAGGACAGCAAATTAATAGAAGGGAAGTGAAGTTTAGGTAAGAATCTTTGCAGTGGAGCAGTTTTTTTTTGCACACAAGAAAACTTTATCTAGTACATATGCAGAACTTATATACATTTTATCACGTAGACCTTGAAGAGACCCTAAACGCGGAAGAGACCTTGGACATGTAAAAGACAATAATATCTAGAAGTTACCTTCTAGGCATGTGAAAGCAGAAGTGACACAAAGTTTAAATTTTTGTGATTTATCTTAGTCTATGAGGACGGTAGAGTGAAAGAGTGTGAGACATATAAATTGTAAATTCATACACATTTAAAAGTACATTTCATCACATATTATACAAATAAATAAAACATGAGTGTGGTGATTTACACGTAAAATTAAAAAATCTTAAACAGTTTATTTATGTATTATGGTTTATGAAAAAGTCTTTTGAAATGTTAACAGTCAACAATACAGCTTAGAAATACGATTAAGGTGCATGAAGCACAAGAAAACGAGTATAGGTTACAAAGAATTGAGGACCCCCAATTTAACAGGGAGACCCGCATATATGCTTGTGCTATTCAGCCAAGTATATAAGCTTCTTGTAGGAACCGCCTTGCTCCCCAGCGCAACAGGTACTTTATACTTGGTTTGTATAGGATTTGCAGAATCTTCAAATAGACAAACTTACCTGTTAATTTGGGTAGGTGGAATTTCCAGTGTTAAATAACACTGGAAGACCTGCCCCAACACTGGAACCTGTGTAATTTTTTACGCGGCGGCCTCAGCCGCCGCGTATATACTATAATGCAGTAACACAGTTTAGCACGTATTTGCTGCTCACTGTGTATGCTGCACGGTAAAAATTTGTAGTTCCTGAAAGTACACTAAATGTGTGTGCGTGTGTCTTTGTGGTGCGTGCTAAAATGCGAGTTCTGCGTTAATAGTATATTGAATTCATAGGCACATATTGGTCATCACGCTCGGATATTGTCACATTGTCACATACGCGCGCATATACACTACACACAAATCACAACGCGCGCACACACACACAGTGCGCACGCAGATCCAACGGTTCAAGTGTAGGTTTCTGTCAATACTCAATAGTGTTTGCAAATTTACATGCAGTGGAAGTAATATGACAGAACCTGTTACGACATTGTTTCCAAGATTGTTAATCAGCGCGTGTGACCTTGGAAATTTTGAGCCCTAGATATTACTTGCAGACCATGCATTCCAACTTCCAGGACTATGCATGCTGTTTGGCAGACTGACTTGGAGCGCACGATGCGATTCGTAACTCGCATTGTCTGTTTGCACGTGAGTTTATGAACGGTCTTTAAGCCTGTTTCACACGGTGGGGACAGGGTGGGTTGCCACATTGGGCGCATGTGGCATCGTATGACACTCCGTGGGGCGCCACACCTGGTGAAAATCAAAATCGTTTGCCGTGCATTTTTCCACGTGGCACTGCATGCGACAGCTAATGCATGACTACCTACGTGACTTTATATAATTGCTTGAGGGACGATACGATAGGGCTTGAACTAATACGTTTGAGTTAATTATTTCACATTTGATTTGTCTGTCAAGGCTTATAAAGTACATAGCTCATGAATTTTATCTAATTAAGATACAAAATTTAAATGATTGTTAACTTAGTATTTTGATCGCTTGCGTCCTGTTTGGTCCCGTAACTTACTGAAAGTTAGATGCAACCACGAAAGCTTTAAAACATTTTGGCTGCCGCGTTTTATATTCGAAGAATATCCTCGGCACTCTAAGCATGTCGTAACGAAATCAAGGTATCAAAAATTAGTTCAACTTTACTCGCAAGACGTGCTTGTTTCTACTTTATACTTGGTTTGTATAGGATTTGCAGAATCTTCAAATAGACAGACTTACCTGTTAATTTGGGTAGGTGGAATTTCCAGTGTTAAATAACACTGGAAGACCTGCCCCAACACTGGAACCTGTGTAATTTTCTACGTTAACGTACACTAGAAAGGCAGGTAGCTCAATGTTGGTTGACTGACGAAAAGACGCAAGTTGAAGAACAGGAACTGTAAATACTCAGAATGCAAAAGCTGAGAACCGGTGGGGATTCGAACCCCCAAACTTCTGACTTGGAATCAGATGCTCAGTAAATGCTTAACGCACTACCACCTGAGCCAACCGGCCATGGCTGTCGAAGATCTTAGTTACACAAATGTCAAAACCCAAAACCGCTAGGATTTACGTCTATTAGTTTCTTCTTAAGATGTCCTACTCAAATCTTTCAAATTTCTATGTTAACATTACGACATACTGTATCGATAGTAGAAGAACTGTATACTGGGATTCTCTGCTTCACTTAATCGTATTAAAAGTTCTTTTAGAAACGATCGTATCTGTAAGTCGGTAGTCTAGTGGTACAATTCTCGCTTCGGGTGCGAGAGGTCCCCGGTTCGAAACCCGGGTGGTATAGAACTTTGTTTTTTAAATTAAGCTTTTGCGAAGAATCGTGTAACTTGATCTTTTCTGTCTAGAATGCTCTATTTTTGGATATTGCAAACCTTCGTTATGAATTTTTAATTTTTTCAAATTCATTTTTCAAACGAATTTTAAAGAAAAAGGTTGAATAACTTCAGTCGGGTCAAATAAACGAGTCGGTTCCTGTGCAGTGTGCTCCTGTGAAGGTCACATGACCCAAATTGCTTCGGATCGTAAGCATGGCGCTGGGTCAAAAAGTTTAGTTTTAGTTATAGCTAAAATTGGAACACACTAAGTAGGGAATTTTTAAAAAGATTTTGCCATTACGCCTTGAATTCGAAGCTATTTTGCGGCTATTTTTTAAGTTTAAAAATTAAACATGCTTTAATTTAGTTTCAGTAGGTTTTTCTGTGTGATGTAATCACTAAATTTCCATGTAAATCAAACAAACTGCACATAATGATTCTTTTTGTTGAAAATACTGCTAATTTTGCCCAAAGCTACCTGATACACCGCCACCAAAGCAAAAAAGCTCAGAAAACTAAAAAGCCTAAAACCAACTACATTTATGACTCTGGTCCTGGGGTGACTTAAAATTTTAGGTTTTTTACATTCACCGGCCTAAACTGATCACAGCACAAGATTAACTAAAACAATTAACTCTGATTCAGGCACAGTGTCATATTCTTCCTATGACGCACTCTTGATCTGTTAAAAGTTACTTTTGTTTGCGATTAATTTTTACTGCGCAACAGGCCTAATGTTGTCAAACGTTCACACTTTTCACTCACTGGATTACTTTTGCAGCAAACTTTTGCTTGTTTGTCAAGGAAAGTGATGGCAGTAGTATAGTGCCCGCATCTCATGGCAGATTGGGTGCGGACCAGGAGCCGGGGGAGCTATCTTTAGCGTGTGGCTAAAATTGGGTGGGGAGAAGGAGCCGGGGGAGCTATCTTTAGCGTGTGGCTAGAATTGGGTGGGGAGCAGGAGCCGATGTTTAGCGTGTAATTGTGTGGGGTACAGGAGCCGGGTTAGCCAGGCCAGCTGGCTGGCATGACAGCTGACGCTGTCAATTATTTTTTCTATTTTAAAAATTTGAAATAATATGTTCAGTTAATAATTTTTACTTAGATAATATTGCAAACTTTTACAATTTTTTGTAGTCAAAAGTATAATTTCATTTGATATTTCGATAAACTTTTATTTCAAAATTATTAATTATTAACTTATGTAATTGGATAAATCTTAATTTTAATCATATTTTAAAACCTCACAAATTTTCACTATGTAATGTGGTGAATTTTTGAACTGACTAAAATATATAATGGAAGTCAACTGAGTGTGTGTGTGTGTAACAGCTTCCTGGCTAGTTAGTTGTCTTACGGTAGTTTTTCCAATGATGACACCGCACATTTTACGGGCATGGAAGATTGCTCAGCGGTAGTAGGTCCGATCAACACGATCAATACGTCATCTTGTAGATAATTATGTGGACTACAAGATGACATAAAAAGAGAAGCTTAATTCCTACGCCTATTTCTTAAAGCCTTTGATGACTCATAGCTTCTGTCTGGCGTGACGGCGTAGGTAATGTAATATAAATGTGGTAATCATAGACCAGTTACATTTATTTTGTGGTTTTGTCTATCGTGAGTGTGTACTTGTGAGTATTTTTTAAAAAATTTCAGCTGTTGGTTGGAATTTACTAAGACTAATCATCGTTTATCGTTAATTTTAAAGTACTATGTGTTAATTATAGGCTTATTTCAGAACATTTTATACTTGTTTTGTCTAACAAGTCTTAATTTTGGTAGATTTTATATCCTTGTGTGTTAATCATGGGCTCACTTTTGGCCAATGATCGTTATGAATAATTTTACGGTAATGGTGACTAGTCTAATAGTTAATAGAGGCTTTTTGCAGCACATTTTATAATTATTTTGTGTAAAATCGCTGAAAATTTTGCAAGAATTTAGAGTATTGTGTGTTAATTATAGGCTTATTTTAGTTATTTTTGTGGTTTTTTCTGATTGTGAGTGTGTTTTTGTGAGTATTTTTTGAAAAATTTAGCTGTTGGTTGGAATTTAGTAAGACCATTGATTGTTTTTTGGTTAATTTTACTGTAATATGTGTCAATTATAGGCGTAATTCAGCAAATTTTATACTTATTTAGTCTGAAACGCTTAACGTTTGGTAGATAAATAGCCTTGTGTGCTAATCATAGACTTACTTTAGTAATTTTTGTGGTTTTAGTAATGTTTTGCGATTCTTACTGTCATATGTGCCAGTCTAAGTTTGTTTCAGCTAGTTTCGTGATTTCGTCTGGTCCCGAGTACGTTTTTGTGAACATAGTGTAGTTGATATCGAGATTTAATTTTTTTTGCTACATCGTCACTTAAATAGTTTTATTTATTTTTCTTTTGTTCCTTAAGTTTCTTTATGTTCTTTTGTTTTTCGGGCTATTTTTTTACTGTACTATGTGTTGTGTATGTTTTTGTAAGTTGTTTTTGGACATTTTTAGTTTTTGACTGAAATTTAGTCAGACCTATGTTCGTTTTTTGTAAATTTTTATTGCCTATGTGTTAATGAAAAGTTGATTTCAGCATTATTTGTCATTATTTAGTTAGAAAACGGTTAATATTTGGTTGAAAAGCTTATTTCAGCATTATTTGTCATTATTTAGTTAAAAAACTGTTAGTATTTGGTAAATTTATAGTCTAATGTGTTTACATAAACTTATGTCAGCTATTTTGTGTTTTAGTCTAATCATGAGCAGGTTTTATAAATTTATTACAAATTTTCAGCTATTGTCTGAAGTTTCCTTGTTTGTTTTTGGTAAATTCTGACTGCGTATGTGCTAATGATGAGTTTAGTTCAGCTTTATTTATGACTAATTAGTTAACAAAGCGGCATACTTTAGCATATTTTGTGGTTTTTTACTCTTCAGTATGCTTTTTTAGGTGAGCGTGTGGTTTATGCAACTATTCAGTGGTTTCTTTAACTAAGTATTAGTTTAATTGAAAGTATTTTCTGAAAATACTGGTAATTGGTCGCAATCTAGTCAACTGATGATTCTTTTTTGGGTGATTGTTATGGTCTTACATTTAGTCATAGTTATTTTGTGAAATTCTGTAATAATGAGCGTAGTTTTCGTGCGGTTAACATAGCTTACTTTTTGTCTTTATGTACAAATCATAAGCTCATTTGCAACTTATTTTATGTGTTTGACTGATAGAATTGTCTCAGCTTTAGTTGTATTCAGTTAAAAAACGGTTCATGTTTGGAAATTCTTATGTCTTATGTGTTAAACATAGGCTTATTTCAGCTATTTTTGTAGTTTGTCGGGTCGCAAGGAATTATGGTCATGGTCAGAATGTAGGTGATTTCGCGTTCAGGGAATTTTAGCCAAAGCACACATTTCATTGTAGTTTATTTTTTTGTATTTATTCAGACGTTGTTTTTTTTGCTTATTTTTTACTGTCAAAAGTGTTGATGATAGGCATATTTCAGCTAATTTTGGAATTTTTCGTAGTCGTGACCGTGATTTTTGATGGCAAAGTATGGGTAATATCGGTGTTTACTGAATTGTTGCTGAAGTAGTAGTTTAATATTGAATAATTTCTAGCTGTCTTTAGCTATTTATCGAATTTAAAATACTCCTGGGTAGTTTTTGGTTTTATGTATTAGCACAGGCTTATTTTTTGCTATTTTTGTGGTTTTATTTGGTCACGAGTATGTTTTTGTGGTCAGAGTATCATTTGATATAGCTTTTTAGTGATTTTTTAACTAAGCATCAGTTTAAAGGTATTTTCTGGAATTTTATGGCTTTATGTTGTAATTTAGTCAGACATTGGCTTTTTTCGTTGGTTTTTACAGTCATATGTGTTAATGATAGGCTTGTTTTAGCATTTTTTGTATTGTTTAGGAGCCGTGAGTGATTTTTAGGAGTTATGGGTGTATTTTCTGGGAGTTTTTTTTGTGAGTAGTAGTTTTTAGTATAGACTGTGTTTGTTAGTATCAATTGTTTCATGTGGGTGTGCAGGTGTTTTTAGTTTTGTCTAACATAGGATTAACAACGTATTGACTTGAAAGTCCCTATTATTGACCATAAGAATAAAAAATGACCAATCAGATTCGATTTTACATTTTATTCGATAAAACCGGTATTGAGCAGTTAAGGTTACTAATAGCATGGGTGGACGGCTGCGAGGCCGGCACGCCGTCTGATTGCATCGAATCGAATCTGATTGGTCATTTTTTATTCTTATCGTCGAAAAATCGAATCTGATTGGTCATTTTTTATTCTTATGGTCAATAATAGGGACTTTCAAGTCAATACACTACTTTGCTACTTAAAGGCGCATAATTTAGCAATAAAATCTGTTCTGGTAATGTTTCAGATACCAAAGTGGTTTATATAGGGCACTTGACTGCAGTTGGAGTCGAAAAATTACATGTCTACTAAGAGTGTTTCATGTCACAATGAAACTCCGGGATTTGCCTGACTCTTAGTAGACAAGTAATTCTTTTTCGCAGTAAAACTAAAATAGCCTTAGGCACATTAACCTAGTAACTCAGCATCAGAACTTAGCTTAGAAACTTATACACTATAAACATATCTTATATACTTCTAAACTAACTTATGTACTATAAATGCATATAGTGCTCATAAGGTACAAAACCACCCAGTAAATGTGTAGCTGCATTTGAGCTATCGTACAAAACCTAGCTAGTTTTTACAAAAACATACACACACGCGCAAAAGTTCAATGTCCATTCGGTGCCATGCAAAAAGCTAGCTTCAGTAAATTATTATGAAAACAATTTGTTTAGTACAAAATAATATGCTAAACAAATACTGTAAGCAAACAAGCAAAATACAACCAAAATAATATGTTTACGCAAAAAATATTACAAAAAGCATCTCATTAAATTTTATAGAAATTTATGACATTAAAAGGTATGAAAGTAAATAAAAACGATTGAATAAATGAAAAATCGCATTAGTTTAACTGATCTGACGAATACGTAGCAAACAAAATCTTCTAATTTTACTGAATAACCACATCATAAATCAGTTCTTTAGCTAAACTACTATGACAAACTTAAACCAATTACTCATACCCAAATAACGCACAAAATCCGTACAAAATCACACAAATTCAACTTTGTGTATAAAACAAACCTTTAAATTCCACAAAAAACACTAAATTTTAGCTAAACTCAGACCAGCTGTGTGAAATTTTTTCTGACAAACAACACAAATTTTTACTGCTTTATAGTTATATATTGACTACAAATTTGAAAATTTCAGATGCTTGAAGTAAATTTGAGCGTTATGTAATGAACGACAGCCCTTGTCTACATTGTCTATGAAATTGGTTGAGGTTTAGTGACATGAAGTCCAGAACTCGTGCTAGTCGTGAACCAAACAATACATCACTCGGACGTCCGCCACTCAACTATTAATTTAAAACTAATGTGGTCACTGTAGCTAGTCATGTAGCAAGAGTGGTTATCCTTTTGACGCACGTGTGAACACACTAAAAAATTTAAATCTAATTAAAAATTTCAACATAGATGACTCATACAACTTTAATGATGATACTTTTACGATGCTAAATTACTCACCAAACACAGAGAAAGTAAACTGCACAGCCAACACTTTAAACATTTTGATATCGAGCTTTTGATTGATCCTATGTTAGACATAACTAAAAACACCTGCACACCCACTTGATACTAACAAACACAGTCTATACTAAAAACTACTACTCACAATAAACTCCCAGAAAATACACCCACAACTCCTAAAAACCACTTACGGCTCCTAAACAATACAAAAAATGCTAAAACAAGCCTATCATTAACACATATGACTGTAAAAACCAACGAATAAAGCCAATGTCTGACGAAATCACAACATAAAGCCATAAAATTCCAGAAAATACATTTAACCTGATGCTTAGTTAAAAAATTACTAAAAAGCTATATCAAATGATACTCTGACCACAAAAACATACTCGTGACCAAATAACACCACAAAAATAGCAAAAAATAAGCCTATGCTAATACATAAAACCAAGAACTACCCAGGAGTATTTTAAATCCGATAAGTAGCTAAAGATAACTAGAAATTTTTCAATATTAAACTACTACTTCAGCAACAATTCAGTAAACACCGATATTACCCATACTTTGCCATCAAAAATCACGGTCACGACTACGGAAAATTCCAAAATTAGCTGAAATATGCCTATCATCAACACTTTTGACAGTAAAAAATAAGCAAAAAAAACAACGTCTGAATAAATACAAAAAAATAAACTACAATGAAATGTGTGCTTTGGCTAAAATTCCCTGAACGCGAAATCAACCACACTCTGACCATGACCATAAAACTTCCTTGCGACCCGACAAACTACAAAAATAGCTGAAATAAGCCTATGTTTAACACATAAGACATAAGAATTTTCAAACATGAACCGTTTTCTAACTGAATACAACTAAAGCTGAAACAAGTCTATCAGTCAAACACATAAAATAAGTTGCAAATGAGCTTATGATTTGTACATAAAGACAAAAAGTAAGCTATGTTAACCGCACGATGAAAACTACGGTCACTATTACAGAATTTCACAAAATAACTATGACTAAATGTAAGACCATAACAATCACCCAAAAATGAATCATCAGTTGACTAGATTGCGACCAATTACCGATATTTTCAGAAAATACTTTCAATTAAACTAATACTTAGTTAAAAAACCACTGAATAGTTGCATGAATCACACGCTCACCTAAAAAAGCATAATCAAGAGTAAAAAACCACAAAATATGCTAAAGTATGCCGCTTTGTTAACTAATTAGTCATAAATAAAGCTGAACTAAACTCATCATTAACACATATGCAGTCAGAATTTAAAAAAAAACGAACAAGGAAACTTCAGACAATAGCTGAAAATTTGTAATAAACTTATAAAACCTGCTCATGATTAGACTAAAACACAAAATAGCTGACATAAGTACATGTAAACACATTAAACTATAAATTTACCAAATACTAACAGTTTTCTAACTAAATAATGACAAATAATGCTGAAATCAGCTTTTCAACCAAATATTAAGTTTTCTAACTAAATGATGACAAATAATGCTGAAATCTGCTTTTAATTAACACATAGGCAATAAAAATGTACAAAAGACGAACATAGGTCTGACTAAATTTCAGTCAAAACTAAAAATGTCCAAAAACAACTTACAAAAACATACACAACACATAGTACAGTAAAAAAATAGCCCGAAAAACAAAAGAACATAAAGAAACTTAAGGAACAAAAGAAAAATAAATAAAACGTTTTAAGTGACGATGTAGCAAAAAAAATAAATCTCGCTATCAACTACACTATGTTCACAAAAACATACTCGGGACCAGACGAAATCACGAAACTAGCTGAAACAAACCTTGGACTGGCACATATGACAGTAAGAATCGCAAAACATTAACCATTTTTAGCTATATAATCACACCTATAACTGAAGTGAGCCTATTATTAACACATGCGACAGTGAGAACTTACCAAAAAATCGTCTGACTGAATTCCAGCCAACAGTTAAAACTAAGCCAATAGCTAAAATAACCTATTATTTACACACAAGGCTATAATATCTTCAAAAATTTAGCGTTTTTCAGACTAACTAATCATAAAATGTGCTGAAAAAGCCTCTAATTGACAAACATTACAGTAAGACGAGCATTTATCTTTGTAAATTCCAAGAACAGCTAAAACTTTTCAAAATATACTTATAAGTACTTACGATCAGACAAAGCCTCAAAAATAGCTAAAATAAGTTTGTGATTAACACACAACGGTTATAAAATGTACCAAAATTTAGGGTTATTAGACTAAATAAGCATAAATGTGCTGAAAAAGCCTCTAATTGACCCATATTGCAGCAAAATTAACCAAAAAACGATCAATAGTCTTACTAAATTAAAACCAACAGCAGAAACTTTTCAAAAAATACTTACAAAAACTCACTCACGATCAGGCAAAACCACAAAAATTACTAAAGTAAGTCTATGATTAGCACACAAGGCTATTTATCTACCAAACGTTAAGCGCTTCAGACTAAATAAGTATAAAATTTGCTGAATTACGCCTATAATTGACACATATTACAGTAAAATTAACCAAAAAAACAATCAATGGTCTTACTAAATTCCAACCAACAGCTAAACTTTTCAAAAAATACTCACAAAAACACACTCACAATCAGAAAAAACCACAAAAATAACTAAAATAAGCCTATAATTAACACACAATACTCTAAATTCTTGCAAAATTTTCAGCGGTTTTACACAAAATAATTTTAATATGTGCTGCAAAAACCTCTATTAACTATTAGACTATTAACCATTACCGTAAAATTATTCATAACGATCATTGGCCGATAAAATTAACGATAAACGATGATTAGTCTTAGTAAATTCCAACCAACAGCTGAAACTTTTCAAAAAATACTCACAAGTACACACTCACGATTAGACAAAACCACAAAATAAATGTAACTGGTCTATGATTACCACATATTACATTACCTACGCCGTCGAGCCAGACAGAAGCTATGAGTCAACAAAGGCTTGTCTAAATATATCAATTTATCTACAATTAATAGTTAATCATTTTACACTGTAGTTACTACCGAAAACCAGGTAAGGTACGTAAATCCAACTTACTGATCCTTAGCGTAAGAATTTCGCTTAGACTCTTATATCAGCTTATAGTCATGGTAATAGGCTAAATAACGACAAATTGATTGCACTGATCGGCCGTGTAGCCGCTAGCTAGAGCTTTCAAGTCATTGAAAGATGAGTGGTTTGTACTAAAACAAGTATATCTACCCTTAGCAAAGAAATTTAGCTTAGCTTTTTATATCAACATGTAGTACGGATGACAGGATATACATTGATGTATTGATCATATTGATCGGACCTATAACAGCTGAGCAATCTTCCATGCCCGTAAAATGTGCGGTGTCAACATAGGAAAATTAGCATAGGGTTTACTAAAATTGAGGCGCTTGTACTAAAACAGGTATCTCTACCCTTAGCGTAGGAATTAAGCTTATCTTTTTATATCATCTTATAGTCCACATAATTATCTACAAGATGACGTATTGATTGTGTTGATCGGACCTACTACTGCTGAGCAATTTTCCATGCCCGTAAAATGTGCGGTGTCATCATTGGAAAAACTACCGTAAGACAACTAACTAGCCAGGAAGCTGTTACACACACACACACTCAGTTGACTTGCATTGCATATTTTAGTCAATTCAAAAATTCACCACATTACATAGTGAAAATTTGTGATTTTTTAAAATATAATTAAAATTAACATTTATCTAATTACATAAATAATTAATAATTTTGAAATAAAAGTTTATTGAAATATCAAATGAAATTATTTTTTTGACTACAAAAAATTGTAAAAGTTTGTAATATTATCTAAGTAAAAATTATTAACTGAACATAATTGTAAAATTATTACATA
The DNA here is from genome assembly GCA_030248245.1 of Trissonchulus sp. WLG1_4. Lineage (NCBI taxonomy): Eukaryota > Metazoa > Nematoda > Enoplea > Enoplida > Ironidae > Trissonchulus > Trissonchulus sp. WLG1_4. Next base: position 105,520 of record JASANF010017464.1, read on the forward strand.
TTTTTAAAATAGAAAAAATAATTGACAGCGTCAGCTGTCCTGTCATGCCAGCCAGCTAGCCTGGCTAACCCTGTACCCTCCTAGCTCCTGTACCCCACCCAATTACACGCTAAACATCGGCTCCTGCTCCTAACCCAATTCTAGCCACACGCTAAAGATAGCTCCCCCGGCTCCTGGTCCCCACCCAATCTGCCATGAGATGCGGGCACTATACTACTGATGGCGTTGTTAAATTGGAAAGCAGTTGCAATTATGGCATGTGTTTTTACGCGGCCCCTGATGTGGCCGCGTATATACTATATTCAGAATCTGCGAGTCCTACGTTAATCCGGGTAGGTCGAATTTCTAGTGTAAATTAATACTAGAAGGGCAGGTACCTCTCAGTTCTGCCTGCCATACATCCTGCAAATCGACAGAACTTGCATGATCTCGGACATAGCAGAGTGCAAAACATCAGAACCGGGGCGGAATCGAAACACCGACATTCTGATCAATAATCAGATGCTCTGTAGTGCACGCACCACTACCAACTGAGCTAACCGGGCTGTTGTATCTTTCAAATTCCACGCAGACTCGTATCACACGTAATGAACAAGATGTTATAGCAGCAATAAGGTATGATAAAAGATGTCATGCAAGCGTGCATGTTATGTATGGGGACCATAAAATTAAAATTAATTTTTAAATGATTATGTTTCTATTCTCCGATATCAGTGCATATCATCTTCTATCCGATGTCGACACTAGTGTTGTTTTAGTATAGAAATTTTAGTTTAGTTTAGATACAATTATAGTATAGAGCCCCCAAATTAGTTTAGTTTTGATACAGTTATAGTACAGCGGCTGAAATTTAGTTTAGTTTTAGTTCTAGTTATAGTATAAATTTTTCGCCGGAGTTTTAGTTTTAGTTATAGTATAGTTTTAGTATGGAGTTTTAGTATAAAGGCGTTTTTACGGCAAGCGTGTTTTTCGATTACAGTATAGCATCATACTCAACTCTAGCTTTAGTTTTTTTGCAATTAGAGTCAATTAGTTAAAGTTATTTTAAGAGCTTCTGCGTTTAGCATCTTAAGCGAACTAAATTTATGTATTTTTAGTCGGATGTGAGGAATGGCTTATCAGGCTAAACAAACTGAAGCTAAGATAAGTAGAGACTTATGTAATTATAGTCCAAACCTTTTACTAAACTACCCCCAAAGACTAAACCGATTTAACTTATATGGTTAACATTGACGTGCAGTTCGTTCAGTTCGACTCAAACAGCAGTGTGCTAAAAGTTAAATATGTTAAGTCTGTTTAATTACGAAATTTAGTAATGACATTCTAAGCATGATTTTAAAAACTGTTTAGACTAAAATTTACTCGTTAGTTCTTAGACCGGTAAAAGAAAGGCCTATTGGTAAGTATTCGCAAAATATATAAAAATATGTGGCTAGGCTATGCATGACACTGCCTACAATAAACCCTGGACGAAAATATAGTTATGTGACGATTAAACTTGAGTTAGTCCGGGGTTTTTGTAATGACATTTTAGAGCATAATTTTTAAATTTTATATAGAATTAAACTTGACCCGTTAATTTGGTAAAAATATGAAAAATAAACTAGCACACAAATAAAAACTTACCAATTTTTTGAAAATCCAAAATCAAATGTTAAAATAACTAACTATTCTGGCCGCCTTACAACTGCAACACAAATTGACAAACTGTACAGTATGGCCATTAAAGTAAAAATCTATATTATATATTTATCCAATGAGTATATAGATTCTGTTTGGCGCAATTTATTTTCCCACCGTTTACTAAAACTCCCGAGTTTTAATAAGCGGCTGTACCATAACTAGTTTTAGTATAACAGGCTTACTAAAACTCCTAGTTTTAGTAAGCGGGCATACCAAAACTAGTTATAGTATGACATGCTTACTAAAACTAGTTTTGGTATAAGCCCGAATTTAGTTTAGTTTTATTTATAGTATACCACTCTGAAATTAGTTTAGTTTTGATACAGTTATAGTATAGCGGCTTGAATTTAGTTTAGTTTTAGTTATAGTTATAGTATAGCCAATTTGATTTAGTTTTAGTATCACATACTAAAACTAGTTTTAGTACTAGTTATAGTATACTAAAACAACACTAGTCTACACTCATGTTCCTATTTGTGACATTCGTATTTTGTCACGAAAAGCTGGGAAGTTCGTAAACGCACATTAGATGGTGTTCACTACTTTAATACAGTGGTCTTAGTGGTCTAGTGGTTACTATTCTTCACTCTGAATCTGTGGGTCGAAGTTCAAATCTCGCTGACCACATTTTGTGAGTGCATGTAGGTTTCTAACTTTTGCCTAATTTTTTTTAAATTTTATTTTAATATTTCGTTTGAAACGTGTTTCTGTTTAGTTTAGCAATTTTGTCTGAAAATAAACTTTGAGCTACTCAGCAGTAAATGTGAGCAGCGCGAAGAACTTGCAAATCTTTTAGCCGAAAATAATGGCCGCGTTTTATATCTCCTGTGAAATATTGACACTCTAAACTCACAAAGTAACCACTTCTCACTCAGCAGAAGAGCTTGTTGACATGAGCATTGAAACTAAATAGATCAACTGTACACAGGTGTTAGTGCGAAGCTGGATTCTCTTAGGTGAAATAAGCAGAATTTTTACTCAGCGAAGGAACCTTGCCCCCTTTTGGGGCCTGCTTGTTTATATTTAATTTATTTTTGTTGGAAATAAAAGATTTAAGTAAACTAGACGCTTTTAAACACAATTTGGTGGAGGTGCGCAGCAAACACTTACTGCTCACCTTTTCGGTATTTCGACCTATTTTTATCATATAAAAGGTACCGGCTATCCTAAAATCTATAAGTATAACCGGCACCATTTATATAGTAAAGATAGGCTAAGAAAACAAAAAAGTCCGCAAATTTTTGCGCACCCACTAAAATAATATTGATTATTTATATAAAATGGGTTTTTGATGAAAATGCTAGGATTTTAATCGTGTTTTTCTACAATTTAGTGCAGAACAAAATTTGACTGCACACCTGCACTAAAAATTTTAGAATTTAGAATTCCCCGCTGGTCTAAGACTTTGTAAATCCGGCAAACTTAATCAAGTACAGCTAGCTAGGCATACTTCTTTGGTTGAATTCAGACCTGAACAAGTGAGAAGTGGTTACATTGTGAGTACTGAGTGTCAATATTTCAGAGGAAATATTAAACGCGGCCATTATTTGTGGATAACTGATTTTTAAATGCCGTTTTTTGTACACATGTACTGCTGATTCGCTCCAAAGCCTTACTAATCAGTAATCACTGGCGAACTGTAGCTACTTATCAAAATTAGCAAACTCGTCTACTGAGTACTGAGTGAAAAATTACACTTTTTATGATGCCGGAGCGTCAATATTTCACAGGAAAAATTGAGCGCCTGATGTAATTTTTTTTAACAAAAGGAAGTTTATTTTACCGACGGTTTATTGACGGCTGAGTTGTGAGTAAATAATTTTAGTAACTTTATTTTACAATTATTAATACTACTGCAAGCAGAGGTAAGAATGTGATTTTGCAAAAAATTTAAAGGGTGCTCGTCCGGAGATAGAACCCGGGATCTAACGCACCCTGAGCGAGAATCAATCCTCTAGACTACCGAGCCGCACTGTTCATCATTACAAGTTTGGCATGACATGGTAACATAAGTTACTGTAAAAAATTACCAGCCTATTAACTGTAGTTCAAACAATATTTCATCGCATTTTGCAATCAGCAACGTGAAAACTCAATTATTATTATAGAGTAATAACAATAATTAAAAAAGCTTTACGTAGGAGTCATTATGGATATCTGCAATAACAAAACTTTTTGAATCGATTCCGTTGCAGTCATCGGTGAAGAGTGTGGTTAAATTAACCACAAGTTTCATCACAGCCCGTGAATTGACCATCATTACTGAGTATTACCTAATTTAATGGTTAAAAATATTAATCTGAACTACTATTAAAGGAAGGTTAGGAAGGCGGAAAGAAACGAAAGCGACCACGGCCAAAAAAAAACCCCCCCCGCCCCCCCAAAAGAAGAAAACCCTCCCCCCCCCCACAACCCCCCCCCCATTCGAGTGCATAGTTGAGTCCGTTTAGTCCGATTAAAAGGCAGCGCGCTAGAAGTTGAATCCGTTTAATCCGGAGGTTTTGGAATGTCATTTTTGAGCTTAATTTTTTAACCGCTTAGTCCGATTATAATGATTATAATGAATTATATTTAATCCGGTAAATGAATATACTGCAATTTGACAATTGATGTCGCCGAGCCCTTTTAAAAGGGGGCCGTGGTCGTAAGTCGGTCATGCCTTCTCGCCCAAGCCGTAGACAAGTGGTTACACTTTATTTAGGCAGTGCTGCGTAGTCGATAAATACTAAAATTCTGTAATTTGTCACAACAGCATGTTTACTAGATAAGAAAAATGCCCTGCGGGACTCTGGTAGGATAATAGGCAAATTTGCAATATCCATTTATATCATCCATTGCATAAGAACCGAAACTGAAGCTGAAAAACGACCTGTTAAAAGTCTGCAAACTAGAGCATTTTGACTGAGCAATAGGCCGACTGATGCGCCCTATTATTGCGGGCACCACGGTTGTATAATTGGGCCTCTTGGGCTTAGTCTGGGCATACACAGAATGGTGTTAAAAGTCTCGGCCATTCCGGCTAAATTTTGAGGACCCGGCGCCCCCTCTTAAATATGAGTATTATGTTATCTCAGTTAGTTATTAATCATGTAAAGTAAAAAGAACTACCGCTTGCTTGACAATATGCTGCTTAGTGCTTACGCTACATCCTTATTGATCAAAATACGTAAATTTTGAGAAATTTTCGTCGGGTGCATTTTTGCCCACTTTCGCTCAAATAGATTCGAGGCGGGAACTTTCCCGCAAATCTAGGCAGTGTCTTGATTTCTGCGGGGCATCTGTGGTGAGCTGGTGGTGTGCCGAAACGGGAGAGTGTACCCCCTTGAAATCAAGACACCACCGATTTTATGCTGATGGTGTGCTGAAACGAGGGTACCCCTCTCAAATCAAGACATGTCTTGATTTGAGGGGGGAGGGTAACGAACGCGTGTAAGCGAAATCGAAATAGCACTTTTTGTGCTATAGCGCTTTTTTTATGCGCTATATGCGCTATAAGCGCTATAAGCGCTATGGAATTTGCTATATGCGCTATTTGCGCTATAGCGCTTTTTGGGGGTGCTATATGTGCTATTTGCGCTATATGCGCTATCGAAGGTGCTATATGCGCTATTTGCGCTATAGCGCTTTTTGGGGGTGCTATATGCGCTATTTGCGCTATATGCGCTATCGAAGGTGCTATATGCGCTATTTGCGCTATAGCGCTTTTTGGGGGTGCTATATGCGCTATTTGCGCTATATGCGCTATCGAAGGTGCTATATGCGCTATTTGCGCTATAGCGCTTTTTGGGGGTGCTATATGCGCTATTTGCGCTATATGCGCTATCGAAGGTGCTATATGCGCTATTTGCGCTATAGCGCTTGTTGGGGGTGCTATATGCGCTATTTGCGCTATATGCGCTATCGAAGGTGCTATAGGCGCTATTTGCGCTATAGCGCTTTTTGGGAGTGCTATATGCGCTATTTGCGCTATAAGCGCTATCGACGGTGCTATATGTGCTATTTTTTTGGATATGGATGAAACTTCGACAGAAAAATGGCCAGGGGGGATTTGAACCACCCATTGCTAGATTACTAGCTTAACGCTCTACCGACTGAGCTACGCTGGCCTATTGGTGTTTGTGTTAATTTCCCTTTAAATAGTGATGCTGATCTTGGATAGCGCTTATAGCACCTGAGGGTGCTATTTGCGCTATTTAGGCGCTATTTTGTGCTATTGGCTAACTTATTGAAAAGTTTTGTACTTTTTAGCACGTATACGATCCCTCAATAAACAAAAAGAATTTTAAAAGTATTTTAAAACTTTCATTTGTGTTCTGGACGTCGATATAAAAAATATTGCATAAATAGCGCAAATAGCACAACGATAGCGCATCAAAGTGCTATAAGCGCTATTTTTTTCATAGGCTTAAAAAATAGCGCTTATAGCACCCGAGGGTGCTATTTGCGCTATTTAGGCGCTATTTTGTGCTATTGGCTAATTTGTTGAAAAGTTTTGTATTTTTTAGTAAGTATACGGTCCCTCAATAAATTAGAAAAATTTTAAAATTATTTTTAAATTTTTGTTTGTGTTCTAGTCGACGATACAAAAAAATAGCGCATATAGCACAACGATAGCGCATCAAAGTGCTATAAGCGCTATTTTTTTCGTAGGTTTAAAAAAATAGCGCTTATAGCATCTGAGGCTGCTATTTGCGCTATTTAGGCGCTATTTTGTGCTATTGGCTAATTTATTGAAAATTTTTGTCCTTTTTAGTGAGTATACGGTCCCTCAATAAATTAGAATAGTTTTAAAATTATTTTTAAAATTTTGTTAGTGTTCTAGTCGACAATATAAAAAATAGCGCATATAGCAAAACGATAGCGCATCAAAGTGCTATAAGCGCTATTTTTTTCGTAGGCTTAAAAAATAGCGCTTATTGCACCAGATGGTGCTATTTGCGCTATTTAGGCGCTTGGACGCTGCTTGGACTTGATTATTTCTATATTATTATGATTATTAAACTCATTATTGCTTTAAACTATTTCTGGTTCTTTTCCTGCTTAACAAGTAAGTTATATATGTTTTTTGGTTTTTTCTTTTAATGATCTGTTTTTAGTAGAATATTAATATGCTGGAGAATACTTTAGAAATCTTTTTACCCTTCTAGGGTTTCATTTTGTGTAACCAATAGGAGCGAAGAATGGAAAGTTATGTTGGGTAATTGCCTACAATTTTGACTAATAGGACCGAGGGATGGAAAGCCCTACAAACCCAACCCCGGGGGAGTGGGGGGGGTTGGGCGCCTACTGAATCTTTTTACCATTCTAAAGGTTCATTTTGCGTAACCAATAGGACGAAGAATGGAAAGTCATGTTGGGTAATTGCCTACAATTTTGACTAATAGGCGCGAGGGATGGAAAGCCCTACAATTGCCTACAATTAGTGTTTGTGACCGGCCGGAATTTTCGGCCGGCCGGCTAAAATCAGCCGGCCGGCCGGCCGGTCAAAATCGGCCGGCCGGCCGGCCGGTTAAAAACACCGGCCAGCCAGCCAAATTCAACCGATTGACAAAATTAGGCCGGCATAACAATCCGGCAGGCTAAGTTTATGCCGAAATGACACTCTGGACTGGTTTTATCCTAAAATTCGGCCGTTCTGGCCGGCCGGCCGGCCACCCCCCCCCTTCCCCCCGGTTGTTGGGTTTGAAGGCTTTCCATCCCTCCCTCCTATTAGTCAAAATTTTAGGCAATCACCCAACATGACTTTCTATTTTTCGCTTCTATTGGTTACGTAAAATAAAACCCTAGAAGTGCAAGAAGATTCAGTAGGCGCCAACCCCCCCCCTCCCCCCCGGTTGTTGGGTTCATAAGCTTTGGGAGAGGAGGGGGGGAGGGGGGGTTGGGCGCCTGAGCGAGGGATGGAAAGCCTAGAACCCAACAACCGGGGGAGGGGGGTGGGCGCCTACTGAATCTTTGTACCCTTCTAGGGTTTCATTTTGCGTAACCAATAGGACCAAAATGGAAAGTCATGTTTGGTGATTGGCTAGAATTTTGACTAATAGGAGCGAGGGATGGAAAGCCTACAAACCCAACAAAGGGGGGGGGGGGGGGGCGCCTACTAATCTTCTTACCGTTCTAGGGTTTCATTTTGCGTAACCAATAGGAGCGAATCCAAAAAAAACAAAAAAACAAAAAAAAAAAAAAAAAAAAAAAAAAAACAAAAAAAAAAAAAAAAAAAATTCAACCAAAAAAAAAAACAGGAGGCCCAAAAACAAAAACAAAAACGGGGGGAAAAACAAAGAAAAGCAAAAAAAAAGCCAAAGAGCACAAAAACAAAACAAAAAAAAAAAAAAAAACCTAACAATTAGCTAGAATAAGAAAAAGTGTCGTAGTTTTTCCCATTACGTACTCTTCGCATTACACAATAATTCAGACAAGACAGGACCATACTATGCTTATTAAGTATACCTACTTAAGTATACTACCTACTTCTGTCGATTAATGGCTCCTGTTGAGCAAGAAAGACCTTTTTTTATGTTTGCCCAAAAGGTGCTCGAGTACAGGGTGGTCCCCAGATTCACCTCTTCCTTGTTTTGAAACTATACCAGGCTACGAGTATAGCTCCAAAACAAGGGCATCCTAACTACCTACGGTGTGTGAGTGTAGTGTATGCTTTTAAATTTAATTTAGGGCAGAGTTTGGGGCCTCAAGATCACTAACTCAAATATCACTAACCGATTTTGCCCGCAATAATAGGGCGCAGCAGTCGGCCTATTGCTCAGTCAAAATGCTCTAGTTTGCAGACTTTTAACAGGTCGTTTTTCAGCTTCAGTTTCGGTTCTTATGCAATGGATGATATAAATGGATATTGCAAATTTGCCTATTATCCTACCAGAGTCCCGCAGGGCATTTTTCTTATCTAGTTTTCATAATTTTTCGGCTTCAGAAATTAAAAGTAGGTTTATAATGAAAAGTGAACAGTCAGTAAAATTTTTTGCTTTGAAAAGAATTATCCGAGGAATGCGTAAAAACAGTCAACACGGTCAGACTGGCTTCTTGAGTAAACGACTGATATCAACTCTGAACTGAAGCCAACGATGTGCGAATCCGTGATACAGCTTTCGCTTGGAGAGATTGGTGGCTGCATGGCCACACGGAGACACATTTTACTCAGCAAGGGCCTATTTCTTACCTGATTAAACGAACTGGACTTATTTTAGTCCGAGGTTTGGAGTGTCAAATCGGGTTAAACGGACTAAACATGTTAAAATAAGTCAGCGGCTTAATTTTAGTCTCACCCCATTCCAAAACTGTCACTGTGCTGGACTATACGGTTATAACATGCACGCTTGTCATTAGCGTGCATAGTTAAATCCGTTTAGTCCTACTAAAAAGCAGCACTAAAAGTTAAGTCCCTTTAATCCGGTTGTTTTGAAAAAGCATTTTTAAGCTTAATTTTAAAGTTCTAGTGAACGTTTTTTTAAGATTGCGAAATTTTAAATTTAAAATTTTATACTAAGATTTCTTCAACAGCAAAAATTGCAGCCCAAGGTGCAGCGCCCTACGGCCGCGGCTCAATACGCAGTCCCCCATCGGCCGCAGCTCACGGCGAAGCCCGCCCCCTCCGGAAGCAGCTCAAAGTGCACCTTTCCTACGGCGCACATAGCTGAAGGTGCAGCTCCCCCCAACCGCAGGTCAAGATGCAGTACCCCTCACCCCCCCCCCCGGCGCAGCTCAAGGTACAGCCCCCCTCCCCCGAGTTCTCTTGCTTTTTTACATTCTACAAAAAGTACCTACGTGATAGGAAAAGCACGACACTCTTTTAAGCTTAATTTTTAAACCCTTTAGTCCTATTGAATGTTTTTTTAAGATTGCGAAATTTTAAATTTAAAATTGTATACTAAGATTTCTTCAACAGCGAAAATTGCAGCCCAAGGTGCAGCGCCCTACGGCCGCGGCTCAATACGCAGTCCCCCATCGGCCGCAGCTATATTATGCCCTATTATGGGAATGGTGAATTGCAAATCTGAAACCGATTTCAGTCTAGTTGATTTTTTAGGAATATTAGCTTCAAATTGCTTATTTTTGAGCTCACGGACTGAAAAATTTAGTTTTCAGTTGTTTTATAACCGTTTCATACCCAGATGATCATGGAGATACCACATGATGAACTACCATATCTGGGGCTATGCAACTTGACTAGTTTATTCTAGTGAAATGATCTATGAACTTTTTTTCAGGAGAATTGATCGCATTGAGCCATCAATTTTTAGTCCTACTGCCACACAGTGAAGCCTATGCTTAATTGAGCAATGTGCAAATTTAAATTTTTTTATCGCAAAAGTAGTACTTTTTAAGGCCATATGAAATTCGAACGCGACTCCAGCAGTCCGGTTTTTGTGCATCAGACACAGCGTATAATGTAGTTTACCTACCTATTTCTAGCATTCAACTATGGCAGGCGCACCGTTGCTGTGTTGATACTCTACGGTGAGGTTTTTACAAATTCTCAACTTTGAGCGCTTATAACTCAAAAACGGTGCGACCATTAATCGACTGATTATGTTTTGTTCACCATTCATTTCTCTATCGAATGGTGGTTTCGCGATGCTTTACGAAGCACGTAGGTCGAGCGATGGCCAAAAAACTAGAAGGCGCCAGATTGAGCTTGCCTAGAGAGAGATACTCTGGGCATTCAAGAGTCAAAGCACCTCACGTGCGGAGTGTGTTTTACACTTCCGCCTCCATCAAATCGTATCCGTCACCTACATTTTACCTACATATTATTAATTGCCTTGCGGGCTTGCTTCTGTTAATGTACTTGCTTCGCAATTTCCGGGGTCTGGGTAAAGTCCAGCCCCAGCCCCAGCCCCGGCCCCAGCCCCAAGTGGGTAAAACCCAGCCCCAGCCCCAACTGGGTAAAATCCAGCCCCAGCCCCAGCCCCATTTGGGTAAAATCCAGCCCCAGCCCCAAATGGGTAAAATCCAGCCCCAGCCCCAAATGGGTAAAATGGTAAAATCCAGCCCCAACCCCAAATTGGTAAAATCCAGCCCCAGGCCCAGCCTCAAATGGGTAAAACCCAACCCGGCCCAAAATGGGTAAAACCCAGCCCCAACTGGGTAAAATCCAGCCCAAGCCCCAACTAGGTAATTTCCAGCTCCAGCCCTGGGACCCCCCCCAGCCTACGACAGCCCCAGCCCCGGCCCCCGGTTGGCAAAACCCATCACCGCAATCAAATAGGCAAACCTTTGATACAACTTCAACTGTTACCGCAAGGACGAAAAAGTTTTTGAAGCATAATTAGTCACTGGTACGAAACTGTATATTATCTGAAGTCGTACTCAAAATTAAAGCAATGCACTTTATCATACTAATTTAAATTTTCAAACACCAAACTTCAATCTCAGTTATGCACATTTTCAACAATTTTTGTGGGTCTGTTCCGTCAAATTTTATTTCTATAAATTCCACAAGCTTGTCCACCATCTTCTAGTAACATTTTGCGTAAACTTTAATCTGTTTTCTGCCGATAATTTCAGATAAATGCCGAATTTTAGATAAATTTCAGTAACCTTTATGCAGTCCTTGCAGTTCAATACCTGCTTTGTTTCGATCGAATTCATGTACATACCTAATGCTAAGTTTTCCTAATAATTTTGAATTTTTCTGTACTTTTCAACAACACCAATAGATACCTCCAGAAAAAATATTGCATGTTATGGATGCTTCAAAAATGTTTTCGGCCTAAAGGAGATTCGGCCTACATACAGTACTGTGCAAAAACAGTTCCCTATTGGTAGGCGTACGACGAGCTTCATCCGTTGCGAAAAGTGACTAAGGTTGGTCGGAAAGTGACGAACCAATTTTTTTTAAAAAGTGCTCCAAAACACTTTTCAATGTAAAAAAGTGAAAAATTGAAAATTTTTTGCTCGTCATTCGCGAAGCTTCGTCACTTTTCGCGAAGGATGAAGCTCGTCGTACGCCGACGAACACGGAATTTTTCTACGCACAGTACTGTAGCAGTGACACGACCAGTTAAAGCCTTGTATCATAGTTTCGCCTATTTGAACGCGGTGCTGGGTTTCGCCAACTGGGGGCTAGGGCTGGGGGCCTGGGACTGTGCCTGGGTTGGGGCTGGGGCCAGGGCTGGAAATTACCTACGTAGTTGGGGCTGAAGCTGGATTTTACCCATTTTGGGCTGGGGCTGGATTTTACCCATTTTGGGCTGGGGCTGGATTTTACCCATTTTTTGCTGGGGCTGGATTTTACCCAGTTGGGGCTGGGGCTAGATTTTATCCATTTGGAGCTGAGGCTGGATTTTACCCATTTTGGGCTGGGGCTGGATTTTACCCAGTTGGGGCTGGGGCTGGGTTTTACCCATTTGGGGCTGGGGCTGGGTTTTACCAAGAGTACATAATAGGAAGAGTATGACACTCTTCCTATTATGCCTAGCAGCGCGCGTCCAATGCGCAGCGCGAAATAGGCCTTTTATGTACGGTTTTGAGGGGGGGGGTACCCCCCCTCAATTGAAGACCCCGTACTCAACTGAGGGGGGGGTACCCCCTACTCAGTTCGATACCCCGTGCTCAACTGAGGGGGGGGTACCCCCCCTCAACTCAGCACCCGGTCTTCAGTTGAGGGGGGGTATCCCCCCCTCATTTCAAGACACTGACAAAGTCTTTGCGCTACCCCCCCCCCCTCAGTTCAGTACCCCGTCTTCAGTTGAGGGGGGGGTACCCCCCCCCCCTCCGTTCAGCACAACCAAAAAATTCCATGTAAGTGAGTTGAAATGATGGGGGTACCCCCCCCACAACAAAAGACGGGGTAATGAGTTGAGGGGGGGGGTACCCCCCCCCCTCAGTTGAGTACGGGGTCTTCAGTTGAGGGGGGGTACCCCCCTCAAAACCGTACATAAACGGGCTATTTCGCGCTGCGCATTGGACGCACGCCCGTAGGCATAATAGGAAGAGTGTCATACTCTTCCTATTATGTACTCTTGGTTTTACCCAACATGGGGCTGTATTTTAACCACTGTTACATTTGAAACTGGCGCTGGGGCCGGGCTGGGGCTGGATTTTACCAACACCCAATTTCCGCCGTTACGGTAAAAAAATCAACAAAAATGTGGGAAATATCAAAATTTATTAAACTAAAACAAATTATCTGACTGTGATTGACTATATTGGTAAAAGTCAGTCAATGTAAAAAAAATTAACTAGAAGAAAAATTTAATTTGCTCAAACAGTCGTTTCTAGTTTCTAAATCAGGTTACTGACTTGTGTCGAGTCGACACATTTTCGGTGAGCGGACGTGAAAAAGTTTAACCGTTGGACTACCACGGCTATGGTGGTTGGCTGCGTTATAGGGATTTATAAATTCTGAGGGTGTTACAACTTGACTAGGATTTAAAAATATGGATTTTTAACGCAAAAAAATGAGAAAAAATCAGAAATAACGATAGTAATAACGTATATACATTGTACGTCATGTGACTGCCACTACGTATATCCACGAAGACATCGAAATTTGAAAGTACACATATGAAGCAACAAACCACCTAATTCAAATTACGTTCACCATAGTATCAAATTTAAAAAATCAAAAATAACACGCAATTTCACAACTAAACAAGTAAATCTGACTTGCAAATTCTTGCACATAATATTCACACAGGTTTTATTGCTTCTAACAACTGTACTGAGAATTTAGTGAACTTCACCATTTTCACAAAATGCGTTAAAAATGAGGTTTTTTTCAAATTTCTCAGCGAAGCCACAACCGTTCAATACGAAAATAGGAGAAAAGTTATGGCATGTGAAACCACATCGATAGAGCCCATGATAATGAAAAACGGTTCGGTAGATGCTGAGAAAAGTTGGCTGAAAAAAGTAAAAAGAGACGCGAAGTTTTTTGAAATTTCTTAAGATTTATAACTTAATTTAAACTCAATCAATAAACTTGCTTTTTGCACCAATTATGGGGTTTTGCCATTACCATTAGTGTACAAAATTAGGAGCTTCGGCGTTGACGTAAAACGAAGTTATTTGCCGATTTGTACAGTAAAAAGTCGCATTCAGCTGATTTTATCCTATTATAGGTTTGGCGCTATCGCGCCAAACCTAATCAAGGCGTAAAAGGGCTATTTCGGCCGGAGCATCGTCCGAGCCGATTGTGGGAGTGCCATTTTTGTTTCAGGTGGAGTGGAGGACGGTGCGCACGCCAGGGCCGGAGGACAACACAGGATGGCCCGAGGGAACCCTTCTGACGGTGTGTGTGCGTGTGTGTGTGGCTTTGTGTCTGTGTGTGCGTGTGTTGTATCTTGTAGCACCGGCTATAGTATTCTTGACAAGATGACTAGCAAACAGTTTTGACAGGCAAACACCAGAACATCCCACCAACATGTCACCATCTGAAATTGCCCCCAGAAGCCGATTCATACTCGTTCTTAAAAGGGCAACCTATAACGTTTGTTTTGTCATTGTGAAGAATTTATGCATACCTAAGTGTCCTTGTGCTTTTCCCTGTCTCTAAAGTTCCTTTTCATAAAAAGATTAAAAATATTAAAATTAGCGAAATTAAAAATATTAAAAGTGTTTAATCATGTTTGCATAAAATCAAGATTAAAAATTTTCAAATTATTTAGACATAAAAGTTCAAAAAATCAAGCCAGATATCAGATTGGCCAGCTTGTGAAGTAAACATATATGTGTGGACGCACAATTTTTGCGACAAATAAAAAAAAAGAAAATTTAAGGTACGTTTTTGTTTTGATTTGAAAATAAGCGTCCAGATTTTTCACAATTTATCATTATTGCTGTTACTATTTTACAGTTTACGTACACATTCACAGTTCAAACTAGTATTACTCCACAGCCGCTACAGTAATTTGCACTAAATTTTGTGTACATAAACTACAACATATGTGCTATCAGTCTGTGTGAAAAAACTAAACAGAAAATTTTATAAATGTGACGAAAAAATGGAATGTGAATAGGTTTTCAAAACGTCATTTTTCCGACTTTGCGACATTATAGCAAACTATATGCTGCACCAATTTCGCTGAAACTTGGCAAAATATTTTGCCTATAGATAGATTTTTAAAACATGGAAAGACCAATTTCTGACATTGCATTGAATAAGCTTTACAGTCGCGCAAACTCGACTGCTTTCGCGATACTACCCGCTTAAGCAGCCATTTGCTTGGACTAACTGATCGATCTAAGACACTTAGATCTAAAAATTTCGGCTAACTCCCGCTTTGAAATTGTCTGTCTCGGCAAGTCCTTGTAGCCCAGATACATATGTCAGCCAGAATGTTCAAATGGCATAAATAAATGTATGTGGTACTAAAATCCATTTTTTATCAGTAAAATAAAAAGGGCCCTGTTGGCCAAGGGGTCCAAGCTCCACCCATGGAAAGTTTTTGGATCCGCTACGATAAACTGTTACAGTCAAATTATCCAAAAACAGTGGTATGAGCTGGCTCAAAAGTGGATCTGAGTGCTGATCAAGCTATGAGAAGGATTTATGCGCACTATGCACTCTTTGTAAATTTGCGCCCATAAGTGGCCAGTTTATGCATGCATATGACGCTATTGGTGCTACGCGGTATTTGTGAAACGCTTCACAATTTTTGTCCTGACAGTAATTTTCGATTCCCAAGCGCGCAGCTAGAGATGAAATCCCGTTCTTGAATGTTTCTAGAATGCAAGTGAAATTAACAAACATTGTAAGGTATTTTTAACGAAACGCAGCTAATCCAATTCAGTTTGATCATTACATAAGTTATGTGAAGCTTACTGTTCTATTGTCCTCCAGGAGAATAAATCCATCTCCCCTAAGAACAAAAACAAGGACATTCCCTAAGGAGCATACGGACACTTTTTAAGGACAAGTAGAAAAATACAAAAACACAGGGACAGGGTCAGGATAGAGACAGGATAGAGACAATGACAAAGCTTAGGGACTAATGTGAACTACCTAGGTTTAATTGGTTAACTCTTGTTGAACAATTAAGGCCGCCTCTTAACCGTATATGTATGTGCCTAACAAATATACATTCTTGTTTGGGTTGCTCTGCACTACTCTAATACTACTGGGCCCAATTGTATAAAGATTGCAACGGCCCGTTGAACTCAACGGCGCCGTTGAGTTCAACGGAGCCGTTGAAAAATTAGCCAATTTTATAAAAATTTTCAACGGTCCGTTGAGCTCAACGGAGCCGTTGAAAATTCTCCGTTCAAATCAGGCGACTATTACTATTTTGTTCTAAAGTCTCTCATTTTCACCGCCATTTCATTCTAAAATGTGCACTGGAATTTTAAACGGAGCCGTTGAAATAAAATTGGATTTTATAAAGCCTCCGTTGAAAATTTTCAACGGCTCCGTTGAAAAATTTCAACAGCAATTTTATAAAAAATCTATCTCTCCGTCGAGCTCAACGGAGCCGTTGAAAATCCTCCGTTCAAATCAGGCGACTCTTACTATTTCGTTCTGAAGCCTTTGAATTTCGCCGAAATTTTCAAGGGCTCCGTTGAGCTCAACGGACCTACGAGCTCCGTTGAAAGATAAATTGATTGGTGTTTAGGTGTTATTTTAAAAGCTGTAGCTCAGCGTTTACAAATTCAAATTACAAGCGGTCTTCTGCATTAAGTAAAACTATATTTTACCTAAATGTATGCCATGCCTTGAAACTTAACCTTTCCTTCTTTTTCCAGTATTAAGGGGGTAGTGTCGCGAAAGCAGTCGATTTTGCGCGACTATAAAACTTTTCAGTGAAAGATAGGTCATTGTTCTTTATATATTCCAAAAACATGTTTCAAGGCAAATAATTTCGTTAAGTTTCAGCAAAATTTATGCAGCATACAGTTAGCTGTGAAGTCGCAAAGTCGGAAAAATGACGTTTTGAAAACCTATTCACATTAGATAATTTCGTCACTATTATAAAACTTTTTGTTTAGATTGTTTTTACAGACTAAAAGCACATATGCTCTAGTTTATGCACACAAAATTTAGTACAAATTGCTTGAGTGGTTGCGGAGTAATACCTGTTTGAACTGTGAAACTGTGCGGAAACTGTGAAGTACTCACAGCAATAATGATAAATTGTAAAAAATCTAGAAGCTTATTTTGAAATCTAAAGAAAAACGAACCTTTATTTTTCATTTTTCTTATGTGTGACAAAAAATTGTGCGTCAAAACGTTACATGTACTTCACAAGCTGGCCAATCTGATATCTGGCTTGATTTTTTGAACTTTTATGCCTCTATGGTGTGATGTCTGGCTTACAAATGGTGATTGATTCAAAATATTGGTAGATATTGGTAATCTAGTGTCTGGTAGTATTTATTTGACATCATATAGCATTTTACTAGTATCTCAGTGAACGTACAATTTCAAAGCAAAAAGCTCTCTTTTTGCAACCTAAGAGCAAAACTGCTTTGGCGACACTACCACCTTAACTGCTAAAATGAAAAAGGTTCTTTCCAAAATATCAAAATTTTTTACAAAACGTTTGCGCCACAACTTGCCACGCTCTTAATTATACGATTACCTGTTGGAACTAAAAGTTGGCAAGGTTTTTGATACTATTAAAATCCCCACGTGTCTCTACCGCTCTCACCTATTCACCTTTCCCAGCAAACTTCTTTGTCCATTATCTTTAACGAGCGAGATTGCGTTTTTCCGCTTTAGAACCTTCTATTCTAACTAGGGCGGGCACGGTTACACGGTACGAACCGTGTACACGCGTGTAACCGTGTAAACGCTAAGCTTAGCGTGTACACGGTTAGGGGTCACTTAGCGGTTACAGCATGTACACGTTAAGACACAGTAACCGCGGATACTGTAACCGTTTACTCTAAACGGATAGTGTAAACGGTTACTCTAAACGGATAGTGTAACCGGTTACACTATCCGTTTTCCGACTTCGTGTACCCGTTAAGAAAAATGTTCGTTTGGCTGCTGGGTTTATGCAAATTAGCCTACAATCGTGCGCAAGCGATTTGCATTTGTGTTACTTCATATACGCATGTGTGTGCAAGCTATATTCTTCAAGATATATAAAGGAATTTATACTGACAGCTCAGCATTGTCCCAGTAGCTCATATGGTAGCTTGCTGGTCTGCAGATCTAGAGATGGGTAGTTCGTATCTTCCCTTGGTCATTCGTACCCCTCTGCTTCTCGACGTTTAGTAACCGTGTAACCGTTTAGTAACCAACCGTTTAGTAACCGTATAACCGTTTAGTAACCGTGTAACCGTTTAGGAACCGTGTAACCGGTTAGTAAACGTGTAACCGTTTAGTAACCTTGTAACCGTTAGTAACCGTGTAACCGTTTACACGGTTAGTATCCGTGTAAACGGCTACACGGATACTTAGCGTGTAGACGGTTACACGGTTACACGGATATTTAGCGTGTACACGCGGATAATTGCAGTAACAGTTAGCGTGTACACGCGGTTACTAGCCTTCGAAACTAACCGTGTACACGGATATTGATTTTGTAACCGTGCCCAGCTCTAATTCTAACCTCAGTGATACCCAGTGGGGGCATTTTTGTTCTTTGTTCCTTCTAGAGAAGGAACCTTTGTCATCGGTTTTTGCTCCGATAACAGGAATACTTCAAAAACGTTACGGCATCGCCTATGATTAGTGTGTGTTTCTAGCCCCCAAACATCTGCTGCTTTTTTTGCCGCATGGGGGGTGCCGATTAAATTTTAACTATTTCGCAACCAAAAAGTTGCGGTGAAGGGGTCGTTTTCGATCAGTCTATCACCTGAAAATAAACAAAAATAAACTAGCTACTATTTTGACAAAACTTTTCACCTTAACATATTTGTTTTGAATATGCATTAATTATCTGCAGTCGTGCACCCCCCGTACATGATAGTTTGTAAACTGATAATCGACAAGTGTTAGTGCAGGTGTCAAATGGGATTTGATATGCAAATTAGCAAAGTTCATTGGCCAATAAGTTTGCAGACGTAGGCGGGCCCTTAAAATTTGGCTGTTGCTGATTGGGTGATCAGTAGACAGGTATCACTAATATGCAAATTAGTGCGAACTGGTCAGACAATTCAGTCTGTAATCGACAAGGGTGGGGACTGGGGAATCAGCTTTTGCGATTGTACGATTTGTTCAGGATTGCACTGCGTTGAGATTGTGAAAGGGTGTCTTTCCCAGCGCTGTGGAGGCTATTGTCTGCCGGTGTCTGCCAGAGACTCTGGTACTATTACCTGTTGTCTGGGTGCGCCGTCGACGGTTCAGTATACCGTTTGAACCCTGCATTTTTTACCGCTGTCGCGGATTTAAATTTTTTCCATGGGTGCATTCACTGCTCGATTAGGATTGTACCCCATCGTGTTCGCTCTGGGGCTAGCAACTGGTTAAATTTTTTTAACTCTACCCAACCTGAATTAATGTTCGACCCGACCCTAGCCGACTCTTCTAGACTTATTGTGAAGCTTCCATAAAATACTTATTTTTGTTTTAAAGTTTTTGATACCATTTTTGTTTTAAAGTTTTTGATACCTACCTACATGATAGATTATAGAGAAGCATGAAGTGTATATAGGTAATTCTAGACAAAAAGCACAATTAAAGCGTTTGAAACAGTTGGTTAAGAATTGTACAAAATATCCCAACAGTAAATATTAAGTAACACAATGAACTTACCCACACAACCAGAGGAGTCAGAAAATTTCAACTCAACTCCACACAAGGTCAAACCAACCCAATGCGAACTCTAGAACTTGGTTCTGGCTTGCTCATTTACATTCGGATTTACTCATATGTACCGATTGAGCGAACCTAGGTAGACACTCATAACCTGACCTAACCCAGCCGACCTTAACCAAGGTTCACAAGGCAGTACTTATATCGAAATTCAATTAAAAATCTTACGTAAATATAAATACTCGATAGTCGATGCCTACATAATTTGAAAGTTGAAAGTTGAAAGTAAAATTTAAATTAACGAGTTTATTTCCCATTTCCTATGTTTATCCATAGAATTTCCCACGGTGACACATCGAGCACCCAATGGGGTGTACAGTCGGTTTCAAATGAAAATGTATCCGACGCGTCGGAAAGTTTGGCGTCGGGTGATGTCATCTGACGCGTCGGGTGATGTCATCCGACGCCAAATTTTCAGCGAGAATTTAGGCTGAAATTTGTATTGGGTTACAAATTTATAGTCTGAAGTGCATAAGTTCTAGGGGGGCGAAAACTAGACCTTTAACATTTATAAAATGAGGCTGCTTTAAAAAAACGGTATGGAAGTATATAAACAATTTAAATAGCAAAAATAATTTTATACTTAAAAATGTATGTAATCCGAGGATATTTAGGTAATTTATATAAAACAATCCTAACTATCCTAACACGGCACATAAATCCTTATTTGCAAAATCGTAAAATTTAGGACTTAGGAAGGACTGGAAAATTTTGTGAAAGGTTGGTCCAGGTTCACAGCGTTAAAATTCTCTTACCTAAAATATTCAACGACAACTAAACGATCTTGCTCTGTGGTCTCCGTGGCGCAGAGTACTAGCGCATTGGTTTCTTAACCAAAAGTTTGCTGGATCGAGCCCAGCCGGAGACATTTTTTTTTACATTTCACATAATATTCGCTAAGTCGATTTGCTGTTAACTAATTGCAGCAATAACTTATTTTACGTCTTGATCCTGTATCTATTGTGCACTCTGCACAAACTTTTTTTAAAATAGCTAAAGATGTTTTGTATGGAGGATAAATCAAGTATATAAGTAAAATAATCGTGTAGCTGGCCCAACAGGTTTACGATGGCCTCTGGCCAATGTGCTTAAAAATAAATGCTTGATGCTTACTGAATGCTTTTGCCGCAGGCTTGTTTCTCATCGTGTGAACCAGGCTTATAAGGCACCAGCAGACTCTTGCTAAACGCAGTCTAAGGGCAAAGTTCTAACCTACGTAATACGTGTAGAATTTTTCGTTACGATGCTCTAAATTACTGAAATAGGACGCCACAGACTGGTTATAACGCAGGACTGCCTTTATGCAATCCACCGCAGTCTCCAACCAACAGCGGGCAAACACAGACTCTGGTTGGGCAAACTCAGTTGAGTTGTCAGTTAGACAAGATACACAGGTTGTTTAGTGTTAATCAAGATTGATACTATTGCGAGAACTTAGCCGAGTTGCATTGATCAACAGTAGGCTTACATTAGAATGTCTCAATCGGACATTACCAGAAGTTTTCTGTTCAGAGTGAAATGCTATGAAAAACCTAAAATTTTGTACATACACGTACATCGTACCCAATAATGGGAACATCTCTGGGGAGGAACACTGCCCCTTTTAGGGGCTACTTGTTATAATAGTAGGATTGCAGTTTTGATCAAGGAAATTTACAGCTAAATTATACATAAAATTACAATTTATAAAAATTATACAGCTAAAATGAATTTAACAGATATATTTGGATCGGCCTTAAGATGTAGTGTCGCCAAAGCCGTTTTGCTCATGTTTGAGAAGAGAGCTCACTGCTTTGAAATTGTACGTTCACTGAGTAACTAGTCCAATGCTACACTGTGTTAAATATTACTGCCAGACACTAGACTATCAATATCTACCAATATCATGAACCAATCACCAATTGTACGCCAGACATCACACAATAAGGACATAAATGTTCAAAAAATCAAACCGATATCAGATTGGCCAGCTTGTGAAGTACACATAACGTGTCAACGCACAATTTTTTGCCACATATAAGAAAAAGGAAAAATGAAGGTACGTTTTTCTTTTGATTTTAAAGTAAGCGTCAAGATTCTTTACAATTTATCATTATTGGTATGAGCACTTTACAGTTTCTGCACAGTTTCAGAGTTCAAACAGGTACTACTCAAACAACCACTCAAGTAATTTGCACTAAATTTTGTGTGCATAAACTACAACTTATGCCCCTTTAGTTTGTGTAAAAAAACTAGACAAAGTAATAATTGTGGCGAAATTATCGAATGTGAATTGGTTTTCAAAACAGGTTTTCCGACAGCGACCTCACTACTAACAGTATATTGCATCAATTTTGATGAAACTTGGCGAAAATACTTGCCTTAACATCCTATTTGCAAAATATATAAAGAACAGTGTCTTATCTGTTGCTGAAAAAGTGTTACAGTTGCGCAAAATCGACTACTTTCGCGACAGTACGCCCCTTTATTAACCCATTCAATATTTCAAAATACAAGATTTCTAAGTTTTCTTAACGCTTCCGCTTTGCTTCGGAGCGTCATGATTACTAATAATTGTTCTATGATAGAACGAATTTCGTGTAAAAATTTCTACGCCGAGCTCAACAGCGGAGCCGTTTAAAATTTATAATCGTAATCGTTCTATGATAGAACGGATTCTCTTTGAAAAAGCCTCCGTTGAGCTCAACGGAGCCGTTGAAATTTCAGCCAATTTTATAAAGGCTCCGTTGAGCTCAACGGCTCCGTTGAGTTCAACGGCGCCGTTCAACTCAACGGTGCATTTTAATGTAATTTTAGCCTTTATAAAATTGAAATTTTTTCAACGGAGAACTTTCAACGGCCCGTTGAGCTCAACGGGCCGTTGAAATCTTTATAAAATTGGGCCCTGATGAGCTCTAGAACTGCAAAAGGTTTCGTTTACTTTACCTTATACTTTAGACAAGCCAACGCTGACGTTTGAAATACTGGACCCCTTCGGAGTGCCGACATCCATGCTGATGGAGGACGGAGAGCTTCAGGTGACGTGCAGTGTCGGCAGCCCCACGACAGCACCAATTTCATTGGGCAAATTTGAAGGTCTTAACTTAACGGCTGTTTCGCAAGCTCGTCGACACGACATCAATGCGACTGTAGTCCGATTCGACCTAGTCCTGCAACCAAACCTGATTGACGGAAAACGAATGGAATGTTTTACGGCTAAAGCGTCTGCTGCAGCAATCAAGATCCACTATATGATCCGTAAGTACTCAAATGGCCTTTAAAGGTAGTGTTGTCAGATAACTTTATTAATGTTTGCAAAGCGTATAGTATTAACGCTTGCTCAACAAAGAATTTTTGGTTATATTTTGCAGATGGTTTGTTCATACAAGGTAGTCTTTTTGCAAAATTAAGGCTATAATAGGCTCTATTTACAACCACAAACATAAACTGCTCAAACTACTGGGAATTCTTATTGGAAATGCGCAATCATTCAGCTTCATTATAATATTTACGCCGATAAGCAGAAAACGTATATTTATAAGTCAATACGCTGCACACACAGATAACACTTGATGCTTTATGGAGGTAGTTCCGCGAAAGCAGCCAGCTTTGCATTAATTAGTTGCCAAAGTAGTTTTGCTCAAGATTCCAAAAGAATAGCTTTTTCCTGCCGCCACCTCATTTGCGGCATGACTTTATATTGCTTTTTGTTTTGTAATTACATGTGAGCATTGTTCTGCATCAAAATACAGTTAAAGTATCGGGTTATATAGCAAGTGTAAGGCTTCACCGGGAGCACCCCCCTAACCTTCCCTCACTCATCTACTCACTTTCACTAATTTTCACTTGTGAACAAACACTCATCGTAATTACTTTCCTCTGTGCAAGTTAGCTAATTGGCCTTTTGGCTAGTTTACGGTCTGGCTAGAGTGAAGCGTGTAGTGTGTGGTTCGGCTCTCGGTAAAGTGTGGTTCGTGTTTCTTTTTATGCATTTTTCGGCCGCAGTTGGCCTATTCTCGTTGCCTTGTATATTCTTCCATTAAAATTCTGCGATTATTCTGCGTCCGTGTGCTATTGCTTTTAGCCCGAGTTGGCTTAGTTTTAGGCCTAGCCTAGACTGCCGCGTACTCTTGATATATTTCCGTCATGTTGCGTTGCCATAAGCGAGCCTCTGTCCGTAGTCCGTGCTCCTACTGCGCAAGCGCCTACTGCGCTTAAGCCCCTAGGTAAGCCCCAGTTTCCGTCGGTGTCCGGTAACCCCGGCCCGTTCGGAAGACCCCGCTCTATAACCTGGAAGCTCCGCCTGTCGAAAGGTTAGGAAAAAGGGAGAAATGATTCTTCCTTTACTCCTACCCCGACTCAGGCTTGAGCCATTCGTAAGTGCCCTTAACTACGGCCTTACACAAGCATAGGTCTTTTTTAACCTTTGAATCGAAGTTTTGAAGTGTTTTGATTTACGTTTTGAAATGTTTAGAGTTTTGACTTACTTTGATGAGTCTTTTTTTGCCAAAAAGTGCCCATCCGGGTTGGGGGGGACAATGACTCCACTAATATTTATTTTATAGTTCCGTTGCGTATTTCAATTTTTTTAACAAATTAAAGTACAACGTTTGAGAACTAGTAAAATAAATAATAATAGTAATATACATAATTACAATATTAATACGTTGCGAGTGTGGAGTGTGAACCAAACCCCTTCATTCTCTAAAGCGGCATTGCATAAGTACATAAGTGGGAAGTAAGATAGGCCCGTTAGAGTATTTAAAGGGTTTTACGAAAGCTCAGCATTTGCCCAGTAGTTCAAATGGTAGAGCACTGGTCTGCAAATCCAGTAATGGGTGGTTTGAATCCCCTTGGGCATTCCGATGAAGATGCTTTCTTTCTTCCAGTCAGCACGCCTTGCTGTCTTGGCATGGCGAGACGTAAATGAAATAAATCATATCTAAGCTTTTATCCAAAACTATATATAGTTACTGTTTGTTAACAATACCAAACGGGGCCAATAACAGTAACAATACCAAACCTTTAACTAGCATTTTTTCACGGAGTTATTGCATGATAAAAGTTGATGCATATGATAATGCGATTTTAAAAAATTTGCTTTTTCACTTAGAGCCAGAGTCTGAGATATCATTTTCAAATTTGCAATTGGCCAAAAACCGGGAAATTTGTGGCAAAAATTAAGAAAAACCGAAAAAATAGAAAGAAACTTTAAATTAAGATATTGTATCAATATAACAGAAGGTTCAAAATTTTCATAAATTTTTACTTAGCTTTCACATCAAAGTTTGATAAAAACTGTCGGGGAATAATTGTGTGTTCGGGAATTTTTGGCGGCAGGATTAAACTTTGTAAAAGTTCGTATATTGTGTCGAAAGCATAAAATTAGTTTAAAAGTTTGCATAAAAATCCAGCTTGTTGCTTTGAAATTGTGCGTTCACTGAGCTCTAAGCCAGACATTACACAGGGGCATAAAGATAAGGAACCGTTTCAAAAATAAAATCGTGTACACGATTACTTTCACACGATTTCTACACGAAATAATACACGATTTTTTTAAAAGTTACACGATTTTGTCTAGGCTTACATGAGTTTTACACGATTTCAAATATGTTAATTTATCTAATCTTCAAATATATTTATCTTCACAGCTTCACAAAGCAAACATGTGTAACTCCACAGCCACTAAAGCAATTTGCACTCAACTTTTTTACATACTCTACAACACATGAATTTAGATTGTGTGAATAAGTTGAATAAATTGATAATTCTCAAATGCGAGTAAGTTTTTAAACATCATATCTTCTGACTTTGTGACTTCATCGCAGCCTGTATGCTGCACCAATTTTGCTGAAACTTGACGCAAATGTGTGCCTTGACATATATTTGCATTTTGCAAAATATAAAATGATCAATTTTAACAAGTTTTTAACAGGTCAAGTTTTACAGATACGCAAACTCAGCTGTTTTTGCGACATTACCTCCTTAATAGTACATACACTAAATTTGTAGTTAATGCTAATTATTTTCTAACCTTCCGGCTGTACGGATTTATGGCTGTCAGTATGAGACTTTTTTATGGAATTGCCAAGTATAGACCATTAATATTATACTGAAGACATGTAAAATTATCAAGAAAGATACGTTAAGCATAGTACAAGCCTATTTGCAGCAGAAATGGCAAAAGAAATATGAAGACTTGCCTGAGGCGGGTGCAAAAAAGTAAGGCAGAAGCCTGACCTTCCAGAACCTTGCCCCCTCTGACTTTTTTGTTTGCTTTATACTTCTGTTGTAAATGAGAATTAGGGTCTATGAGACTCGGGGACTGTGGTGTAGTGACGTTTCTTTACCGCATGACTAAACATTTTTAAAAATCCTATTCCTTAGATGTTGATAAAAAACTTCAACTGTATCGGTTGTCAGCTTTTCAGCCGCAATGCCCTCTGCCTAGCAATCAGGGACCTTACCCTTTGCAAGTTAAATGCAAAGAGACTAAGAATAAGTTATTACACAGTTCAAGTCCAAGTCAAATCAAGCCCAATTTTTGGCAAAAACATTCAGTAAGCATTAAGTTGTAATTTTTAAGTATGTACATTGGCCATAGGCCATTGGTAAACCTGTTGGGCAGCTCATATCTAATTTTAAATGTATAAAACCAAAAACCAATCATAAGATTTCGTTTTAGTGGCATGTATGTCGTTAAGATTTTATCAGTAAATTGTCCAAAACTATGCTGTAGATTTGCACTTTATGGAATAGCTTTTAGTACACTGTCCATGTATTGACGTCTACCTAAGCGAATGCTTCGAGTTTCACTGACCCAAAATGACGTTAATGCATCCACGCGGTATAGAATTAGTGATTTTTCAGACAACAAACAATTGCAGTCTGCACTATGTAGTTCATGCATATCGTAACATGTATAAGCTCTAAAGAAAGACCACAGCATCTGGTTAGAAGGTGTTACTCTGGAACCGAAGGCTGTAGGATCGATTCCTGCGGAAGAATTTTTTGGAAATTTTTTACCATGCCTACGAAACGACGGAAATTACAAGTACACTGAAGCAAGCCAGCCAAGCACTTACAGAATATGTAGGTAAAATGAAGTAGACGGTTGCAAATTAACGGTGGCGGACGCGTAAAACATACTCCACACATGATCACTTTAACGTTCGCAGCACGCTAGGATTTCAAAATCAAAATTAAAGACCTGTTGGGCTGTGGACCAACAGGAATAACTAAGTCCAAGTTGTTAACACTATTTTTATTTATTTCTTTTAACCATTACTAATTTTATTGAGAAAAGACCTATCTTCTTTTCAAGTTAGTCATAAAACTGTAGTTTTGAAAAACCATGGTTTTATCCAGTTGGTGAAAAGCAGTTTAAACCATGGTTTTTCAAATCCAAGATTAAACTATGGTTTAAACCAGGTTTAAGCAATTTGATTGGATAATGCTCTCAGCCAGCCCATTTTTTCAGAACATTACGTTAGAAAATGCTCTAAATTAGAATAAATTCGTAACGAAATGTTCTGTCGAACGGGTTTTTAAGCGAGGTTTAAACCATAGTCGTGGTTTAAACCATGGTTTTTAAAAACCACCGTGGTAAAATCCACCCTTAGGGTCAATTTCTAAAATAGATTAAGTGGATTAGATGAAAATTTGTTTTGCCAATAACTCATGACATTTTTTATCAATAAACACGATCGATATCAATTTGCGATAGCAACTATTTGTAGCACCTCCTACTTGTGTCCAAAATTTATTAAATCTACCTCAACATTGAGATAAGTTATTAGGCAAACAATTTTTAATATAATCCGTTTAATCCATTTTAGGAATTGGCCCTTGGACAATGTTACATCAAATATTGATTAAAAATTATATTATAAATTACAAAAAATTTCATGTTTGAAAAAATTTGTTGTTCATTATTTTCAGCGAAACTGGAAAACCAAGAGTGTGACCACAGCAGCTGCGAATCTGGGCAAGTCTGCGCCTACACCGTCGGCAACACTCAGACGCCGAAATGCGAAGGCATTAAGGGGCTATGCACACTTGGGGAGCTTACATCATACTTTTTTAATGCATGGAGGAGCCCCGGAAAATACGTTTGCCTGCACAATAATCGCACTGCACACGACTCAACAATTTGTGGACTGTTGAACACCGACATAACCCAGTCCATCATCCACGTGTCCGAAAACAACAGTTGTCGTAATTTGCAATTTTTCTTATAACTGTGTACAACTTAAATTTCTATTTTCTAAACTTGCATGTAAGTATCATCGAATGGCATGTTTTATCAGGCAAGGCTGAAAAGAACAGCCTCATTACTGGAAGGAAACATGAAACGGTTATTTGGAATTTAACTGTCATAGGGCCTAGTCCTTTACCGGATTAAAGGGTTAATTATAATCGGACTAAACGGTTTAAAAATTAAGCTTAAAAATGTCATTCCAAAACCTCCGAATTAAACGGACTTAACATCTAGCGCGCTGCTTTTTAATCGGACTAAACGGACTTAACTATACACGCTAATGTTAAGCATGCATGTTAAGTCCGTTTAATCCAGTGGTAGTTTTGGAATGGGGTCAGACTAATATTAAGCCGCTGACTTATTTTATCTCGTTTAGTCCGTTTAGTCCGATTTATCATTCCAAAACCCCATACTAAAATAAGTCCAGTCCGTTTAATCCGGTAAAGGAATAGGCCCATAGTTTTAACAGTTGGCTGATAATTCACAGGTTAAACTCGATATTTCACTCAGTTTACTTTAAGCAAGGTCTGACAGTCAATTAGTTTTCAAATGGCCATGTTAGCTGATCAGCTAGCTTGATTAGGCCGATTTGTGGCAGGACTGTCACACCAAGCTTTCTGCCAACGGCTCATTTCACTCCAGAATTAACTTATTGTGTGAAACATCACACCAACAGGTTTCGCTAGTCTAGTTTATGAAGCTTCGAAACACTGTGGTTTTGAGACAACATTAAGCAATAGAGGGTTAATTATGTGCTCAACGACTGTAAATATTTGTTTGTTTATTTAATGTCTCATGTTTACTGTTTCGGATCGATTGAAACAGGACTGACTGAAAATATAAAAATTTATCATTTAGCCAAGCAAGTCTTCCATCCAGGAATTGGATGGAAGCCATCCAAGGAATTTGTTTGGACGTCCGCAAGCGGTGACCGTCTGCAGTACTACGGATCATCTTTGTGGCCGATCGACAGCTCTGCAAAATATCAGCTCAAAATGAATCTCACCTCAATCTCAAACCTTGCGCTGACCTGCACAGCACACTTGTTTGGAGACAAAAACAAACAAACTAACTTCACATCACAAATAGTTGGAGACTCGCGAGTGGTGACCATAGCACTTCAGGATCTTCCGCAACAAAAATCTGAATCCTTCTATGAGCTGAACTGCATTGCCTTCAACTTGACTGATCAGAAGAAATACTTTAGACATTTCATTGTGCTACTGGGTTAGTCATAGCAAGAGTACATAATCGTGTCTCACTCTATTTAGAAGAAGAGTGAGACACTCTCTTTTCTGCATGTGTTATAGTGTTGAAAGAAAGATGATGCCCCACTTTTGAAAGAATGAAAGAAATGGGGGCGCCGGGAATCGAACCCGGGCCGCCTGCTTCGAAGTCAAGCATGCTAACCACTACACCACAGCCCCCAAGTCTCATAGGCCCTAATTCTCATTTATAACAATAGCGCAGGCAGATGCGCTCGTCATTTCCAGGCCACATGTTGCCGTTTTATGCAATATGTGCCTAGCCAATCAGCTCGTAGATTCTCTGCGAAACACACTTTAGTACATAATCGATGATGCGTTGAAAAGCATTAAGGTGGCGCTCAGGGGAACCGACTTTGGCGTTTAATTTTTTTCAGCGACATTTTTGACCATAATGTCTTGAAGGAAAGTTGTTCAAAATGAAAATAGCTTTCATTTGATGTGCATATTGTGATAAAAAATTTTTTTTAAATCATTTGGACAACTTTGTAGCCGTAGCAAAAAAATTTTTGTTTCCATATCAAATGATTACTCATATCATTGAAATATGCGGTTTCTTAGCTTTAAATTGATATATTAAACTTAAGAATACGTTGAAGTTTTGCTGAGTTATTTAGCCGTGAAAATAGCAAATCCAAAATGAAAAACCTACAAAGCTGATAAATCTTCGAAAATGTCAAATTTTTGATTTAATTTCTCAAAAAATTGACTATGGCTTTTGGTAGCTTTTTTAACGGAAATATGCAGTACTAGGAAACGTCTAATTTTTGAAAAAGTGAAACGTGTGGGCAAACCTTACATTTTTGCGTAGCGAAATCGACTACTTTTTTTGGACCAGCGAGTCCCAGCTGCCGTTTGCGATTGAGTTGAAAATTTGCACAATGAAAGAAAGAATATAAATGCAGACGTGAAAGTTTTTCGATTTTCAAATTTTGGCCCGCAACACTTTTTGTAGTCGCTCAAACACGACTGATTTTTGAAAACCCGATTTTTTGCAACATCAAAAATAAAAATGAAAAATCGAAGATCAATCACGTCTAGATTTTTGAGAGATCTTTCTATTGCTACCAAGATCATCAAAATTGGTTGAAGTTTCGTTGAGCTAGGTCAAAAACAAAATTAGTGTGAATAGGAAATTCGACATGGTCGTAAAATTTGACACATTCACATTAAAGTGCTGAACTGTATTGTAAATAGGTTTTTTGATGTCTCTTTGATATACAATTAAAATGGTATTGCTATTTATTGCATGAGCTGAGCGCCAAACATGAGTTTTGTTGCTGAGCGCTACCTTAAGATAGGGATAAAAGGTTAATAATTCATTATTTATTCATAGTCTACTTGCAAAAACATTAAAAACGGTTTGCAAATACCTGTATTTTTGCAAACTTTTAGCGAAATTAATTGAGAAAATTTTAAAAATTGAGAAAAGTTTATATCTCAAAAGTTTCTCAATCAATTTCGCTGATAGTTTCCCAAAATTTCCCCAAAGGTATTTGCAAACCTTTTTTAATGTTTTTGCAAGCAGACTATGAATAAATTGAGACTTTTTGTCCTTATCTGAATGCTCATCAACGCACTGGCGATTATATACTAAAGTGTGTTTCACAGAGAATCTACGCGCTGATTGGCCAGCCACATGTTGCATAAAACGGCAACATGTGGCCTGGAAATGACGAGCGCATCTGCCTGTGCTATAACACTGGCAGAAAGGAAAGTGTCTCACTCTTCTTCTAAATAAAGTGAGACACTATCATGTACTCTTGGTCATAGGTACCATTATTCATCAGCAATTTAAAATGTTTATGCTTCTAATTCTTAATTTTTTCATTCATAGTTAACTATCTCTAAATAGTTTAAAAACAGCCAATGTTAACTACTTTAAACAATGTTTACTTTTTACAACTTTTTCAAATAGTTTGGCTGCTTATTGCTTAACCAGAAAAAATATTTTAAGCATTTTATTGTGTTGTTGCAATACAGCCAATTTTTACTAATTTAAACAGTGTTAAACACAAACACTCAAACACTAAATTTTACAATTGTAATAGTGTAAACAGAAATAAAAAAAGGTAGCTTATTTCATTCAGACATTTTACATTGGAAACTTAAAGTCTGAAGTTAACGTTAGTAATTACATTGCAAGCAAGCGTTTCAACAAACGTTAAAAATTGTTTGCTATTTGGTTTTTTGCATTCTTGGAAACATAATCATTTTCATACAGAGGGTTCGTTAGGTTCAAGTTGGTAGTTACGTTTTCGACAGTCTTTATAGTGTAGTTTAATTTTTAATTAACTTAATCAATTTAGTAGCTGTCTTTTGAAAATTAAAGAAGTTGATTGATTAGTAGTACCTTTATGCGCATGAGCGAATTAAAGCGCATTTATTAGCTTGCTTGTATGTCAAGTTTGTCAGCAGACACTGTTAAAGTAGTGAAAATTTGTGACTTTTAGCATGTTTTATGTTTTACTTGTAAAATTGACATTTTTTGCGCCATTTTTGTTTTTTGTAACAACGTAATCAATGCTACGGCCCTTCCGACCATAGGTTTGGAGTATTTTGATAAAGCAGAAAATCATTGCTGTCAGCAATCACTTATTTTTGCATTTGTCACTCCCCCAAAGCAACTCTATACCTCAGATAAGATTAATAAGGCTCGAAGGTGAACTTTTGGTTTCTCAGTTTGTCAACATATTTACACAAGCAAAAGCGTGCAAAGTAGTCAATATATTGCTCTTGATTGGACAGGTTTAGCACACACGCCCCCGATTGAAACTCGACCTTTGCGTGCACGCCACATTGATGTGCAAAAACGCATGATCCGGAAATAGCCCTCACGTTAAGCTAGACACTGACATAATGATCGTATTGATCAGACGAGTAACGACTAAGTTATAGTCCATCCCCGTAACGCGTTCCATCTACAGTAAGAAACCTACGTAACTAGTTTACACACAGAGCCTAGTAGCGGTTTACACACACACACACACACACGCGCGCACACGCAGTTTTCTATTCCAGCATTGCATTCCAATACAACTTAGGTAATGTAGTAACTATAACAAATATTACCACACATGTAATAATGAAATAAATGTTAACTAATTAAATTTTTCAAAATAAAATAAACTAAAAGAATAAAATTTGCATAAAAATAAAAATTACAAAAGAATTAAAAAACATATAAAACTAAAAATTTGCATGAAAGCAAAAATATGTTCAACTGAAAAAATAGAAAAAATTAAAAAGTTAAATATTAAAGTTAAAAATATATGAAATAAAAATATTTGTGTAAAATTTGTATGAAATTAAAATTTATTAAAATTAAGAAAAATTAAAATTAAAATTTGTTCGAATTAAAAATTTTCAAAAAATATAAATTTTAGTTTAAAATAATAGTTTAATACTTAAAAACCAGTTTGCTAACTTTCCCGCCCAACCCCAAGCTTTCGGGGGATTATAAGCGACTGGGCGGAGGCAAATACACGTTAAACATAGGGAAGAATCCTGAAATCCTTAACGCTCTCCATCCCAAAGAGCCCTGTACTGCTCTCACCTATACTATATACTGATGTCAACTACCCATTTCCCCTCTCGGGGTTCCGGACGCTCGGCACCCCCACCCCATGCAGCGAACACCCGCCCTGACAACCCTTGCTGATTTCTGATGACATAAATCCAGGTGTTGCTTCAGACCCTCCAGTCATTAGCTTCACTCACGACAAAAAGCCAGCATCAAAGGCTTTGAAGTGCGACGGAACCACGATAATGAAGAAGCTGTGCTGCGAAACACAAAAGCACTCGCCCCTATTTAAATTAAATATCATATGGGAAATTGGCTCTGAGGTACTGCTATCCTGTTGCTAAAATGTTCTCAATGAATCTGATGAATGAAAGGAAGTCAGTTTTTAATCGGATAAGCCACTGCTACTGCCGTTGTGCAACTAACCTTTGAAAATTTTACTCATTTATAAAATTGTCAAGTCACTAAATAGATAGATGTACCTTAAAGATGCATATGTACAGATGCTTTACGGGTAATATTCTATAATTACAGAAAAAACGGGTGGAATCTAATTGCATCACAATCGGAAGTGTCGCGGATTTTGCTGCAGAAAAAAAACTGAAGGCAGTTTGTGTAGTGCAAGCCGCAGCACCCTTTCTAACATTTGGTGCGAAAAGTGACTATCAAAACGTCAGCTCTAAATCCATCGACATACACCAAAGTTGTAAGTCTTGTAATTTTGGACTGTGAAATGCTGTCTTTCAATACTCATAATAATAATAATAATACACATCAAAATGTATAGTGCGTAAATCAAAACAAAATTGTGACGTAAATAATGTTATAAATTACATAACATCATGACGAAGTTGGATCAATACGTTACTTACGGTCATATAATTTCAATCATGAAGGCATAATTCACAGTTCATAGAGAGATTAAAATGTAATAAAGAGTTGTAGTATAATTAAGCTGGTTTTACCTGCTGTGTTGCCTAAACTGAAACTTGGTCACTAAAACTGGTTGTAAGTTTGGCCTTAGGACTTGTGTTGAGACTTGAAAAATCGACTTCAAAATAAAAACGTAAAGCTTCATTTCAGGTATGACAATGGAAGGATACAATCTCAATCTGAGTTCAACAACAGGTATAATCAGGATTTTTTGCTGTGGCTTTTACATAGATTATAAAAAAAATTAACTTTTTATATAGTTTTTGCTCTGCAACCAAAAGTGGTTACCTGACACGTTTGATACATATGTGTTTAATGATCGAAGTAAATTTTACACCACATTGGTCGGAATTTACCAAGCGCGTTTAACTTAATCTCAGTCTAAGGGCCAATCCCTTTACCAGATTAAGCGAACTGGACTTATTTTAGTTCGAGGTTTTGGAATGGCAAATCAGGTTAAGCGGACTAAACGAGTTAAAATAAGTTGGCGGCTTAACTTTAGTCTGACCCATTCCAAAACGACCACTGGACCACATGCACGCTTAACATTAGCGTGCAGCCGGGCCGGGCCGGGGCCGGGCCGTCTGACTGAGCTTCGGCCGGCCCGGTCGGCCCGCGGCCCGCCACCGGCCCCACCGATCTCTAATTCGTTAAAACTGCCACGGCTCCTGGCTGCTGTAACATATAACAACCCATTTTGCGGGTACAATAGATGCATAAGGGACTATATAGTATATACATGTAAATTATGGTGAGTAGTGGTTATTGTATTTTGTGATATTGGCATGAGAAGTCAGAATTGAGGTAACAAACTTCAAAGTTACCGATCACCTGGAACGAGTAACAGAAATATGTCATATTTTAGCTGAAAATATGCTTAAAATAAAACTGGTTAGAGCTTTTTCTGAGTAGTAGTTTCTCACAAAAATTTACATACAATTTTGCAAGTCCTCAAAATACATAGCATTAAATAGCATAACGCAGATATGTATATAGCGCACGGAACAAGCACTATAGCGTCTAATATGCTATTGCGTGTTCGCTTTTACGCGCTTCTTACCACAAAATGCTGCAAATGTTTTAAATTTGAGATAAGTTATTAGGTAAACAAACAAACTTTAAAATAATTCTTTCAATCCAGTTTAGACCTTTTTTGTAAAAGAATGGACAATAATTAGGTAGTGAATAAGAAGATTTTGACGTGAATATGTTTACGTTTAATTTATTTTTTAGCTGCAAAAAAAGAAGAGTCACAGTTTTGTAAGTCATTTTTGTATTTATTAAATGTATTATACTATCCTTATTTTCATGAAAAACATAATAACGATCATCCTTTTGGAACGGCAAATGGTACAAAAATGTTTTTTGCACCACCAGATGCGCAACAAAATTTTGCCATTGCATGACTTTTTAATTTGTAAAAAAATTCAATTAACGTTAGTTTTACGCGTTATCGACGCTTTAAAGAAAGTATCAGTCCATTACAATTACTTTGAAAAAGATTTGATGCACTACTAGCATCCTGCTCACAAGTTCAATGTTTACATTGTGCAAGTACACGTGTCCTTGCTCAATGTAAACACTGAACTTGTGAGTACGATGCTAGTGGTGCATCAAATCTTTTTTAAAAACCTTTTCGCAATATTGCATAAGATGAAGTCACTTCACAAAAATTCACATGGAAAAGGTTTTATCAATTTTGAATGACTTCATGCTGTGCATCTGGTCAACCTAGTCTGTACTAGACGCACTAGACTTGTATTTAACATTTAAAATAGAAATTTTAGTAGTAGAAATAATTTTATCACCAATTTTTTTCATGTGTTTCTAACCCAACTAAATGTTGTTATTTAAATTTGACTTGATGTAGTTTACACTTTGCTGCCATGTTTTAATGCAACTTTCAATTTCACTATAAATTTTAGCCCCTACAGAAATTGCCGTGATAATTGCCCTCAGTGCAGCTACATTACTTGTCCTTATCATTTGTGTGGTAACAATTTACTGCTGTCATTTCAAAAAGAAAAAAGTAAAGTGGCCCAAGCCAAAAGTAAGATTCTGGTAATATTGTCGTTAAAACTTAAAAGCTATGAAACGCATTCCGTTTGCCGTTGACGAAACTGTCAGCTAAAACTGTTGAATTGCGAAAAACTGGGTTTTTTTGGTGCCTGGCCGGTTTTGGTCGATATCAGTCTTAATTACACCTTGAATTTTGTAGACCAAGAAAAACGATTGAGTGCACAATATTGAATTTTCATTGATTTTTTCCATTCGTTATTTATTTTTATAACAATAATCAATATCTTTTATTAATTTTACACAACAAGTACATTGTTTTTTAATCAAAAGGTGGTTAACTTTGAGTGTTTGACTACTGGATTTAAGTGAACTGGTGTGTATCCCGGCCATAAAGATGGCAGATATGCTATAGTGTAATGCGTGCTGACCACGACCAACTAATCACCAGGCAACGCGCGTTGCTTGAAAATTGCCTCGTGTGAACGTGCAGGCGATTTTCAGGCAGCCAAATTTTTCTGTCGCGACGTGTGCGACCTTTTCAAGCAACGTGCAGTCAACAGCCAATCAGATGTTAGCATTGCTGCCAGAGCTTGTTTTCCCATACTACCCTTCAACTGCGCGTTTAAAAAGATTTCCGTTCCTTGTATTATCTTGCTATACTATACCTACTGTGAAATGAGCAGGAGAGGCAAGTGAGGCAAATTAAAAAGGGTTGACTCAAGTTTATATACATTCAGTATTGAGTATTGTGCGGATTATTTTGTCCTCTCAAAGGTCCATTTTTGGACCATTTTTTAACTAGAATTTTTTATTTTTTAACACAGAAACAACCGCCAGGTTGAATTTTAGGCGGGCTCAAAATTTATTGGCTGTCGCCTGCAGGCTTTTTGGTGATTGGTTACCTGAATATGGCCTCGTGTGAACGTATGTTTGAAAGCAGGTTGCAAAAATGTTCGTTGCTTGTATATTGCCTAACAATCAGGTTGCGTGCGCGTTGCCTCGCGTGAACTGGCCTCAAATCTTTTACTAACTTTACACAAACAAATACTGAAGTGCATTGTGTTGTTTAATCAAAAGGTGTCTAACTTTAAACACAATCTGAAGCGTTTTCTGAAGGTGAAATAAACCATTGTAATGAAAAATTTTCTGTGTATTTGATCCAATCACGTATTTGAATTGACAGATATATTGTGGTCTGGTGCGTGCTGACCCCCGTTTGCAGCTAGCACGTTCATCCACTTTATACTGTCGTGGCCAATATAATGTTTGTAGAAAAACGCAAACGAAAAAGCAACTGGCAAAAACACAAGCAGGGGCAGCATGAAGGCGGCAAGAAAAAGCAATCAAAGCTCTGCATCCAGCGGTAGCAGCCGTGCCGGGCAAAAGCATGCTAGAACGTCTCTAGGCAGCCAGCCTTCGTCAGCAGACGAAACGGGACCCTGACCATTTCCGCGTACGAAGGTCTACACTCCGCAACAAAAAAAACCACTCATACACTGGTATAGACATTTTCATGAGTAATTTGTAAGTGAAGCTAAGGGTATACACACTACTTGTTTAGTTTTAACAAAATGTCGGTGTCAGTGTTGGTGACTAGGCACCGATGGGTATTCACTTAAACATTTCAAATGTTTCATTTGTTCTAATTTGTAGTTAACCACTGTAAAGTGTGAAAAAGTAAAAAAAATCCACACTGTTTAAACTGAGAGTTTTCACGTTGCATATGGTTCGATGTCATCAGACTTACAACTCATACATGTGTACAAATAATTTAGAATTAAAAAAATTATTGGATACGTTTGATTAAAAAGTCACCAAAAGAGCCACTCAACATTTAGAAACTAAACCAAGTATTTGAAATTTAAGCAATATCAAGATAAATATTAAATTGTTTACGGCTGTTTTCAAACTACTGCGTATCTGATTGGTTTAGGTATCGAGCAGAAGTGTCTCATTGTTTTTGTACATATTTAGTCATTACGTTTGGTGAAAAAACAACGGTGTTAAAAAATAAACAACGTTATCTAAAACGTAGCGTTTAAAATGTAAATTTTCAGTGCTAGCGGAAACCACCGGATAATTTTTTTGTTGAAACTGAACAACATTATTTGAAAAAGCTTTTAAAGACCGTAGCACAATGCATCATAAAACTTTTTGTTTGCGTTTTACGAGTGTATACCATTAGCCGCAGCTTAATCTAATTTTTTTGTCTTGTTTGTGTGCTTTGTGCAGTGGTTGTCTTATTAAGTGCTATCAAGAGTATATGATAAAAAAAGTTGAAAAACTAGTTGCAAATTACAAAAATATAGGTACCAAATGCAGAGCCCCTCCCCCTAGTTTTCACCGCCCGAAATGCGAAAGTGACCTCGTCCAACCGTAATACATCAAACCAAGGGACAAGGTTAATCCTGTTTCTATAATTTGAATAAAAGAATAAACAAGTAGATTAAATTGAAAGAATCTGCTTGAAATTCTGGATGCTCAGTTACATAGTGTACAAAATTTCTGTAACCAGTAGTGTAAACCAATAGGTTTGTACACCACTGCAAAGTCAAATACGGTTTGTAGAGGAAATTGTTTTGGGCAAGTTTTGGAGAAGTAATATGATTTAATTTGGCATTAACAAGCAGATGTCATTTTTGCCATGCCGTCACTTGAATGTCAAACACTTGCTAATATGCACTTTTGATATTGTATACTCTTGGTACTGAATAGATTGCAACATGTCTTTATATTAAAATGTAATATGTCTATTTTGTGTAAAAAATTGTAATTTTAGAAAGTTCGTCATTAGCTTTCAAGGCATGTATGTACCAATAATTGCCAAGGTAGTTCATTTTACGTGATTGATAAAGATTTTCAAATTTCGATGTGAAACTTTTCAATTAGAAAACACCAGATAAATTTATGTACAATTACTTCAAGGAAATTTAAATTTTTTTCAAAATACTACAAAGACAGATATGACTTGGCCGTATTTTTTTGTATATCGTTGTTTATTAAGCCCCTGCTATACTACCCAAAAATTTCGAAGCGCTTCAAAGCGCTTCAAAGCAAAGCGAGGCCTGGCATTGGAAAGCGTGGGAACGCTTTGGAACGCTTCGAAGCGCTTCAAAGCAAAGCCAAGCTTGGCTTCGAGCGAGGCCTGGCTTTGTTTCAAAGCGTCCACCGTGGTCCCACACTTTCCAATGCCAGGCTTCGCTTTGCTTCGACGCGCTTCGAAGCAGCCTCAGTTGAAATTATTTCAACATTTGAAGCGCTTCGAAACGCGTTGAAATTTTCCACGTTTGTTTGGAATCGCATAGTAATGTTTTTTTATGCATTTTTTGTATTCTTAGTAGTTTCTTTAGTTCGTCTTCACTTTATTATCAATATATATTTGCTTTTTAAAATCGCATCGAGTTCATTCGAAAGTAACTGAAGAAAAAAGTTCAGGGTCACGTTGGCGCAGCTCCTGAACCAAGTCAAGCTACCAAGCTCCCGACATTTTGGCGCGAAAGTATAGCTAGATTTGAATTTTCAAAGCGCGGCGTCGCTTCGAAGCGTAGCGTTGCTTTGAAGCCAAGCTCGCTTAGAAAAAAAGCGAAGCTGGGCTTTGCGGCTTCAAAACGACGCTAGCTTTGACTTCAATTCAAAGCGCGTCGGAGCCAAGCTTGACTTTGCTTTGAGGCGCTGCAAAGCAAAGCCGAGCTTTGGGAAGTATAGCCCCGGCTTTATGCTCTGAAAAAGTGGTCAAAAAAGCAAAAAAGTTTTTTTTATCAGCTTCTTTGGTTTTTGTATCAGTTCTAGTGCATTCCGAGGCTACCGCCCCTTGACCCACGCAGGACTGTTTGTTTACATTGACTGACAAATTGCATCTTGGGCGGTAGACCAATTCGCGTAACTAACCAACTTCGCAACCGTTAATTTTGAAACAGTGAGCCAATAACTGGCCAAATACCCTCATTTATTTATTCATTTTTAATTAATTGTTTTTCACTTTATTATGTAGGTTTGTTCAAACTGGAGAGATTGGAGATTTTAACGAAAATGCGAAAATGGTCAAATTCATAAAAATACAGTACCATAGTCAAACTAAAACAAGTTCCTGACCTTGGTAGGAAAAAGTCATCAGTAAGGAAATAAAGCAAACAAAATTTTATAATCATATAAAATTGGTTTTTGTGAAACCAATCTCATACTCATATCTTTGTCTATTTAAGTAAAAACTATTGTGCAAAAAATACGTGTAATTTTGTAATGTTTGTATTATAATATAAGAATGCAATTTTTTATCGTAATTTATAATTTTGAAAGCAAAATGATTGTTTAAGTCATTGGTTTATTACACCAAGTAAAAACGCAACCATATTTTTAACCAGTCTAAAAATAACTGGCATACTATGCAATGCAAAACAATTTACTAGACAACTATAAAACTAAAACAGGCTTTAGTGAGTCAAAAATTCCTTAGCTTAAACTTAACCAGAGGTTTCGCCAATCAAAAATTCCTTGCTGAAAATGAAATCCGAGTTATATAACAGCTTGCAAGTGTCTGCAACACTATTTCAATACTCCAAAGCAAAATGGTTTTAAAGATCGCGCATGAATCCAAGCAAGGCGCATTTATTAATTTATGATTAGTTTCATCATAGAGTGATGTAATAATTAAGTTTTCTTGTGGTTCTTCGATGATAAATTTATGTATGCCTTGATGTGTATTTTCATGTTCTTATTTTGCATATATATTTGCTTTCAATTGCTATATAAAGCTTTTGTAAAAAATTTTTTGATGGAAACTACTGTTTGGCTTTTAACGGCCAAATTAATTAAAAATAGTTTGACGTTTTTTGCAAAAAATGCGCAAAAAATTTAAATTGGATTAGACTTAACTTTTTAGTTTTTGATTCGTTCTCTATATTGTACATATTCTATATTCTATATCTTGTATATTTGTAAATTTGTGTATTAAAAAACTCTCCAAATTTTGTTGCTGGATACTACGAAAACAAAAAACTGACACAAAAAAACCTGTTTCATTTAATACTGCAGCCGGATCCCTCTTGCACAAACGAACTGGTTGCGCAAATACGAACTCACTTGGCTGTTTAGTGACCACAAAAGTACATAATAGCGTCTCACTCCACTCTCTTCCTGCCTGTGTTCTAGCGCAGGCAGATGCGCTCGTTGTTTTCAGGCCACATGTTGACGTTTTGTGCAACATGTGGCTGCCAATCAGAGGCGAACTCCGCTTCTGATTGGCCAGACGCCTATGCACGTGCTCCAATCAGCACGCAGGCGGTCTCACGTGCTCTAGTCAGAACACCGGCCGCCATTACAGCCATTTCAGTGTTAATTTTTGCCATGATCGGTCGGGTTGGGGCCTGGGTTTCTTTTTGTTTTTTCTGCCCAAAATGATATTGATACCTTTTTACCACTGTTTCA
Organism: Trissonchulus sp. WLG1_4; assembly: GCA_030248245.1. Taxonomy (NCBI): domain Eukaryota; kingdom Metazoa; phylum Nematoda; class Enoplea; order Enoplida; family Ironidae; genus Trissonchulus; species Trissonchulus sp. WLG1_4. The sequence goes on from JASANF010017464.1 coordinate 146,322, forward strand.
GCGGATCATTGCTAGTGTGCGTTGATTATAATGTGCACGCTAAGTTAAATGTGTTTTCGATCCGAGCACGTGACGCCGCCTGCATGCTGATTGGAGCACGTGCACAGGCGTTTGGCCAATCAAAAGCAGAGCTCGTTTCTGATTGGCCAGCCTCATGTTTCACAAAACGTCAACATATAACGAACGACATCTCCCCTTTTGCCTGGAGCAAAGGAAAATTCTTTGCAACCGCTTACCGAAGCTAGCCGTAAGCTGATGAAATTTGGCCTAAAAATTAAATATTTTTTTCGGAGGCTGCTCGCCTCCGGAACGCGGAACCAACGGGATGACTTAATTTTGCTTTGCTGTTTCATATTGGTACTGTTATTACATGTTCAACATTGCGTGAAGTACAAAAAAATAGTGAATACTATTAAATAAAACATTGTGCATTCGTTAAAGGGGGTCTTGTACCGACATTTTGACTAGCTTAGCCTTGTACCAATTTATTCAAAAAATGAAACACTGAAACACACTAAACACAAAAATTTTCCAATACGTCTGCTATTGACCAATTTTTTTTCTGGGGGCTGCCGCCCCCAGACTCCTGCAACTTTGTGGCTTACTATTCTTGGTTATCATCTTTCATCAAAGCCTATGCACCCGAGTAGATTATGCTGAATTTACATTAAGCCTATGTGTAATACACTGTCTGATGTGACGTTCCGTCCCATATATTGTTTCAAGTTTTTTGTCGGAAAAAATTCTGATACGTCTGATAATTGACCAAATTCGGCCAAAAAATTTAAAAATCTCAAATTTTTTTGGGGGCGACCGCCCCCAAACCCCTGCAACTTAGTGGCTTACTCGTCTTTTTTCGTGTTCAGCCACAGCTCAACAGGTCTCTAATTTTGATTTTGGCGTTATTACGCTAGACTGTGCAAGAATTGCATCTGTCTAAGTGTTGAACGTCAGCTTATGTGTGTATGTAAATTTACAGTGTAATCGTCGATTAACCTAAGCAGTTTCCCCGGAGTTAGTAGACTGTATATTCTGCTAGAAGACCGAAACGTCAAAAAACCGAGATCAAATTTTTGCTTTGTTTTCAGTTGGCCAAAATTAGTACAATGCTCGCACAATATGCACTATTTTCTGCAAATTGTAGTGCATTTTAAGCATTATTACAAAAAATCTTGAAGTCATTCCCTTTCCGAAATTATTTTTACTTCAAATTTTACCGAAATCTTCGGAACACGGATGTAGAAGTGGGTCTGGGGGGCAAGCTCTCGCCCCAGATTTGAGATTCCGGGACAAGCAAAGCCTCCTCAAATTTGAAAAAAGGTGCAAGAAAACTCAAAATTTGCCCCAGACTGCTTTAAAAATGAACAAAAAGCCAAAAAAGTGCGAACCAAAAGTGAACTTTTATATAACTTATTTTCTTTATTAAAATGATATCTCACGACCTCTACAAAACTATTGTTGACTGATAGCTTCATTTAAAATTGTAAAAAAGCCTTTATTCAGTAAAACACAGTCAGTTCCCATGCTAAACATATGCGCACAACAGCATGCGGCTGTTACATACTTTTACACTGCGCAGAGTTGGTTTCAAAACAATAGTGCCTTCCCTAGAACGAACAAAAATTTCGACAAGCGTGACTCAATAATTATTGAGGTCCGGCGACAGCATTCACATGTAGTTGTGCAAATTTGTAGCAAGTCGTTATCCTCTTCAGCCTATTCGTATGCAAAGTCAGACCCCTGACCAGGTACGGACGTTCGGCCCGGGGTTGGGTTGGCAGGCCTCTAACACACATCTCATTTAAGGTGGTAGTTTCGAATTTGCAGTTTTTGTCGCGATTTGTTCAAACCAACGGCTAACTTTATGATATTTGGCACACGTATATGGCAGTTTATTTGCGGCCAACACATGGGCATATAATAATCTCCATATACAGTTACGCTATAGTTATAAATAACAAGCAGCAATTTCATGCAAAATTTATAGTTCTCATCCACCATGGCCACGACCAGCCTTGCGGCCTGCACCAGTAGCAGTAAGTTTTAGTGCAAATTATATTCAGTAGAATCTAAATTACTTGGAAGAAATTGCTTCAAAGGAAGTTAAACCTGTCGCTTCCCACCTATTCATATTATCCAGAGATTTTTTGGCATTTGAGTCGATTCATGCTTATTTATAGCCGTATGTCTGTTCAGCCGATAAAATTACGAAATACATAATAGCAAAAGTTTCTATAGGAAAACTAATATTGACGGTTTTAAACTGTTTTGATTCGGGTGTGAATCAAATCCAGCTTTTTGCTCAAGCAAATTCGGGTGGCTTTTTTCTGCTGTTTTTGCGATTAGACGTACATTAGTGACGTACATCTAATGACAACCCTTGGCATCCAACCTAAAATGACTATAACTTTGTAAAAACTTGATCAATTTGAATCACTTTAGACTCATGTGGGGAAGATTCTGTAATGTGAGCATAATAGTTTCCACTAATTGTTCTTTTGTTTGCTAAAAACTAGCTGTCACACTTTTTAGCTTGAATTTTTTTACAAAGCTGATTTTTTGGTGAAATTGTAACTGTTTCGAAATTTTTACATGCTTAGATAAAAAATCCGTAAATGATGACAATTTTAAAGAACGTGCCACAGTGACTCCTTTGAAAGATGCTTCCGATCGAATTTAGCAGTTTGCTGGATTTAAGTTGAAACAAAAATTAGCTCGCTATAGGTTATTGTCAAGTAGGACAAACTACATACTGTAAAATTAATTCTATTTTTCTTTTGCAGCAAACTGTTGCTTGTTTTGCGCACTTTTGCCTATCTGTGTAATTCAATTCAGTTGGTTATCCATTTAAGGGGGTAGTGTCGCGAAAGCAGTTTTGCTCATAGGTTGTGAAAATAGAACTTTTTGCTTTGAAATAGTACATTCAATGAGAAGCTAGGCCAACGCTGTATGGTATCAGATAATTACTGCCAGACATCACACTATCAATATTGACAAATATCTTGGACCAATCGTCATTAGTAAGCCAGACATCACACAATAGGGACATAAAAGTTCGAAAAATCAAGCCAGATATCAGATTGGCCAGCTTGTGAAGTACACATAATGTGTGGACGCACAATTTTTTGCGACAAATAAGAAAAAAGAAAATTGAAGGTTCGTTTTTCTTTTGATTTGAAAATAAGCGTCTAGATTTTTCACAATTTATCATTATTGCTGTTACTTTTTTACAGTTTAAGTACTTCTTCACAGTTCAAACTAGTATTACTCCACAGCCGCTACAGTAATCTGCACTAAATTTTGTGTGCATAAACTACAACATATGTGCTATTAGCCTGTATAAAAAAACTAAACAGAAAAACTGATAAATGTGACTAAAAAATGGAATGTGAATAGGTTTTTTTTCGTCATTTTTCCGACTTTGAGACATTATTGCAAAGTATATGCTAAACCAATTTTGCTGAAACTTGGCAAAATAATTTGCCTTTAGATAGATTTTTAAAATATAGAAAGAACAATTTCTAACATTTTACTGAACAAGTTTTACAGTCGCGCAAAATCGACTGCTTTCGCGACACTACCCCCTTAAGGGGCGGGGGCTACCAGGTCAAAAATCGAAGTTCTCCGATTTTGCTTATTTTCACTCCCCCAAGGCACCTCTACCTCAGATAAGAACAATTAAGCTTGAAGGTGCACTTTTGGTTCAGTGCGTTTGTCAGTGTATTTACATAGGCAAAAGTACGCGAAAAAGCCGAAAAGGAGCCCTTATTTGAACAGTTCTAGCACAAACCACATTAAGCCAATCAGGCTGAAACTTGGCATAGTAGTAGCCCACATGTATTCGCAAAATCGTGTGATCCGGATTTTTGATATGTATTTTCAAATCGAAAATCGAGGGCGAAATGTGAAAAAATGGGCGTTTTTTGGACCCGCCAAATTTGAGTGATTTTACATTTGACGTCATTGCTCAGGCCATGGGCAAAAATTTTAAATAATGGATCATAGAGGTTGAGATATGACATTAGGCTAACGAATCATGTGAAAATCAACTTCATCGGTTTTAACAAAAATTTCGAGTAAAGGTGCGCTTTGCAACCACAAAAAACTTTTTTGCGCCTATGATTTACACGTAAAATTAAATTTTTGGGAGCCCCTAGTGAAAAGTTGGCAAAAGCATTGATTCCAGTTTGCTACAACTGCGATGCGCCTTTCCTGGGGCTACACTGTGTGCAAATTTGAAGCGAATCGGAGAACCTAAAATTTTCACTTTTTCAGGTAGCCCACCCCCCTTAAGGTGGTTAAGGTGGTAGGTTCGTATTTGCAATTTTTATCTCGATTCGCTCGAACCAACAACTAACCTTACCTATGATATTTGGCGCACGTATGAGGCACTTTTAGGTGAACATATGGGCAAATTATAAGCTCTTCATATTTAGTTACAATGTAGTTATAACAAAAAAAGTACACTTTGTACACTACAGTACAGTACAAGAAAACTGAAATGTCTAGATACCTTTTTTTGCAATTATTGATAACAGTTTTTGTTATTAATAATAACAGTTTTTGTTTTTTCAAGCCATAAATTTTACGAAATTCAAAAAAGTTCTATTTTGAGGCTTAAAATTACCGTACTGAAGCAACGTAATAACTTATCCAAATGAAACTATGTATGTATTAAGACACTTACTAGCGATTTCAGACTAAATTGGAATTAAAATTCATCAAGTAATATTTTTTCCAAAATAAAACATAACGCAAAAAACTTGAAAAAATGCAAAATTTGAGATATTTCATAGCGTATGTTGGACAAATTGTCAAAATTGTTAACAAAAGAAATACATGTACTTACGACACAATTATTGGTCTGTAAAATGCGAAAAATCGCTTATAAATAGCTTCTAAAGCAACCGAGCAAACGCTCATCAAAAAAAGCTGCATACACGAAACTACCACCTTAAGTAAATAATATCTACATAAATTAAGTGGTTTGTGTCGTCAGCGTGTGTTTTTTCGATTAGAACCGAAAAGTGATTAAACTTTTTAATGAGACAGTTACTTTTTAAATATTTTAGAAACAAACTCCCAAGTTGCGTTATAATCATAATTCGGAAAATTAAAACACAGGGTGGTGACAAAAAAAAATTAAAATAAATTTAAGGCCTGTTAATAAAAAATAAAACATTCAAAATTAAAAGTTTAGTGATATTCAAAACTAAATATAAACGCCTATTTTCAGTTACAGTAACCCGAAAAAAATGGCAACAAAAGACCCAGCTTGCTGGCCGCCTGGGCCAGCTCAGCACACGTAAAACAAAATCACACATCACACTCGATTTACACACAAACACGCACACACATTATTGCCCAAGCGAATACACGTAAGACGTGTAATTCGCTAGGGCAAATCAAATGTAAGGTCCTGTTGCTACTGTGGTAGCGACAGGAACAAGCAGCAGTTTCATGCAATTCTCTTAGTAATTTTCAGCTGTCAACAGTCAGTACTTACACTTAGTTTGTCCCTGCCGCGCAAAATTTTCGAATAGTTAATAATAATTTTAAAAAATGTTATGAAATCTCAATTCTGCAAATGCTCTCACCCGCCCATAACCTTATGTACATTTCTTTGTTTATTATTATATAGGTTTTGAATTCCAAGATAAAATCAAAATTGCATTGAATTTTCGTGGAATTGCGTGTATCATTGGCAAGTGCTCGCTAGCCCGGCACAGACTTCATCAAGTGAGAAAATGCATTGTGTGTGCGTCTGTGTGTAGTATAAATGCTTGCGCACCTGTAAAATTCGAAATATATATGCAATTCAGGCATTGTTCATACGCTGCTGAAGCTCGAAACGACCCTGGGCTTGTGGATTGCTACGGCCCGGGGCACAGAATTTTATGAAAAATCTCGCCGGTTCGGGGCACCGCTACAGGACGGGCAGAACACTAATACAGTTTTACTGTAATTGATACAGTTTTACTGTCGTCGTTACGAGTTCTACATTTAGAGCTGGTTACAATTCGTAACGATCCAACACGTATGATTTATTTAACTCGTTCAGATCAGATAATGACCTTTGACTACTTGCTTTATCGACATTAGGCAACGCATTTGTAGAACTCGTTTTTTGGAAAAAAGATGAACGTGCCGCTGTTTTGCTGGTTACTAGCCTTCACTGAAGCAGGTGAGTGCAAACCCTTTAATCCGGGAAATAGGCCCTCAGATAACTAGATCGAGTTTTTCGAGTATTCTTCCTTTTGTCCATTTTGTAGGTTCTTGCTTGTTACCCTTTTAAATGCTGGACTCGTTGCCGAGTGGTTAGGGCGTTAGAATAATAATCCGAAGGTTGGCTGTTCAAATCTTAGAGACCCCGTTGCAGAAAAGTTTATCAGTAATAAAATATAATTTATTAGTTATCAGTAAACTTTTATCTGTTTAGCGTTGCACAAGATTTATCAGTAATAAACTGATAAATTCCATTGCATTTTGTATAATACTGATAACTGATGATTGTCAGTTATCAGTAAGATTTGTGCAATACAGTTTACTATTAATTTACTGATAACAGATAATTTATCATTGTTTTGTGCAACGGACCCCTGGTTTACGAAATATCCTTAGACAACAACTGGATCTGCTCGACTTTACGTTAGGGATTCTGCTTCCGTTTTTTTCTATCCTACCTGTTTTAAACCGTAAATGTGGTGTGCCTAGTTAGGTTTAGAGGTCTGCATGCCCCCCGGACACTTTTGTCTAGCCAAAAGTGTCCCCCGGACAGTTTTGACTAGGCAAAAGTGTCTGGCAGGACAACTTTGACTAAGAAAACGTGTCCAAAAAGACACTTGTGTCTAGGCAAAATTGTACTACCTAGGGCAAAAGTGTCCCCCCATTCGTTTTCGCTTAACTGCTCACTCAAGATAGTGTTTTTGATAAACGCAACAGTTAGTACGCACAAATTTACACCCAACTCTCATTCTTGGACACAAGTTTCGATTTTGTAGCACAACTTCAAATCAAGTCAACTGTTATTTGAAATTTTGAGGTGTGTTACCCGGAGACTCTGCACGCTGATTGGCTATTGTTTATTAACTAAGGCAGGAACACAAATTAAGCGCATCTACCTATGATAGTAACAATTATGATGCATTTTAGCTATTGAAATTTTAAAAATGACTTCAGCTTCTTGGGGCTGCCGCCCCCACGCCCAGACCCCTGCATCAGAATGCTTTTCAGTTCTCTAAATTAAACAGTTGCAATAAGCTCGACATAGGACTTGGCTGCATCAATAACAATATAGCGTAAAAATTAAAAAGCAAATATAAAAAAATTTCTTCAGAGCTCCGCCTCCGCCGAAATCAAAGTCCGGCACCTCCAGTGCGACCAACGTTGACCTACGAAATACTAGATCCCTTTGGAGTGCCAACTTCCATGCTGATTGAGGACGGGGAGCTTCGGGTGACGTGCAGTGTTGGCAGTCCCACGACAAAATCAATATCACTCAACAAAACCAAAGGTTATAACTGGACGGCTGTTTCGGAAGTTCGTCGACACGACATCAATGCCACTGCAGTCCGATTCGACCTAGCCCTGCAAACAAACCTGATTGACGACAATGAAATGTACTGTTATGTAAAGAAATTGAGTTCTGTTTCAGTGGCGATCCAGTATATGATCCGTAAGTTCTGAAATGGCCTTTGACAGGAAATGTTGTCAGTTAACTTTATTATTGTTTGCAAAACGTGCACTAATAACGCTTGCTCAGCAAAAAAAATGGCAATATTTTGCAGAAGTTCATACAACCGTTCATACGGTTTAATCTGGGTTTGTCTAAGAACTGGATAACTCACAATAATAGCTCACAGCGAATCACAGCTAAGCTTCGCTCACCCTTATTGTAGCAAAGGCTATATGAAAATTTACAATCCTGACTTTGTATACTTTGTAACTCTGTATCGAACACTTAGACAATGTTATATCAAATTTTTATTGAAGATGATATCAAATTGCAAAAAAGGTTTGTTCAATAATTGTCTCATTATTTTCAGCAAAACTGGAAAATCAAGAGTGTGATCACAGCAGCTGCGACTCGGGGCAAGTTTGTGCCTACACCGTCAGGAACACACAGACGCCGAAATGCGAAAGCGTTGAAAGGCGATGCAAATTGACTAAATCGGCAAAATTTTTTGATGTATGGAAGGGTCCAGGAAAATATGTCTGTCACACATATGGCGGACATGCAACTGACGCAACAATCTGTGAACTTTTGAACACCGACAAAATCCAGTCCATCATCCACGAGTCCGCGACCCACCTTTGTGGTAATTTGCAATTCTTTTTGCTGCTGCGCCACAGCGCAGCAGCTCATTTCAAAAGGGTCTGGGTATCAAAGTGCACAATACGTGCTCCTGATACCCAGACTGCTTTTCCGTCTGCGCCACAGTGCAGCAGGCTTCTTTAGAATGAGGTGTGGGCGATGGTACAATGCAGTTTGGTAAGATTTGTGTGTGCGTTTGTGTAAGTTTGTGCGGGTGTAAGCGAACGTGCGTGTGTTCGCCAAATGTGTTTGTTTTGCTGTTGTGTTCACTGTGTGGTAGTTTTTGTTCGGTTGTCTGTTGTAATATGTACGTACCTGGTTTTGCAAATGGTAGACTTTTCAAACTTCATTTGCATATTTGACGAAACTACTGATTAGACTTGCAACTTTTTGTCTCAGATCGCCCACATTGTTTCATATTTATCACAGTTTCACACTGCTCAGTTTTATACAACAAAGGGGAGCTTTACTGCATAATGGTCTCACTAAACAGCACGCTATTTAATAGAAAATAACGAAGGTTTACAATCCACTCTTGCAGCAACCACGTCATTACCTGTTATGATTACACTATGAATGAATGAATGAATGAATAAAAGTCTATTTATACTCATAAGCGGGTACATGTCGCGTGTAAGCGTGCACGAGCACGAGATTTTACCCCCCCACCCCTAGGCGCAATTTGCGCTATCATAGTTTTCAGCTCAAAAACGCCACCCCCCCCACCCCTAGGCGCTTTTTGCTATATATGCGCTACTATAGTTTCTAGCTCAAAAACGCCCCCCCCCCACCCCCCCTGCTATTTGCGCTATATACGCTACCCCCCCTCCACCCCCCTCCCCGCCCCCGCTATCGAAGTGCTATAAGCGCTATATGCGCTATACAGCGCATATAGCACCTAAATTAGCGGCTATAGCGCTTCGGAAAATAGCGCTTTTTTGGCAAATTATAGCACATTTCAAAATCCAAAAAATATCAAAGTGCTATAATAGCACAGCGCTATAATAGCGCATGGCAGGTGCTATTTTTTTCTGGAGGCGCTATTTTTACTTAGATAAAATTTTTATTTTATTCGATAGCGCTTATAGCACCTGAGGGTGCTATTTGCGCTATTTAGGCGCTATTTTGTGCTATCGGCTATTTTAATGAAATATTTTGTACTTTTTAGTACGTATAAGATCTCTCAATTAAAATTAAGAAGTTTAACATTCTTTTAAACTTTTGTTTGTGTTTTCATGGACGATATTAAAAAATAGCGCATATAGCAAAACGATAGCGCATCAAAGTGCTATAAGCGCTATTTTTATAGGCTAAAAAAATAGCGCTTATAGCACCTGAGGGTGCTATTTGCGCTATTTAGGCGCTATTTTGTGCTATCGGCTATTTCATTAAAAACTTTTGTACTTTTTAGTACGTATAAGATGTCTCAATTAAAATTAAGAAGTTTAAAATCCTTTTAAACTTTTAGTTTGTGTTTTGATAGAGGATATTAAAAAATAGCGCATATAGCAAAACGATAGCGCATCAAAGTGCTATAAGCGCTATTTTCTATAGGCTTAAAAAAATGCGCTTATAGCACCTGAGGGTGCTATTTGCGCTATTTAGGCGCTATTTTGTGCTATCGGCTATTTAATTAAAAACTTTTGTACTTTTTAGTACGTATAAGATGTCTCAATTAAAATTAAGAAGTTTAAAATCCTTTTAAACTTTTAGTTTGTGTTTTGATAGAGGATATTAAAAAATAGCGCATATAGCAAAACGATAGCGCTTCAAAGTGCTATAAGCGCTATTTTTTTTCATAGGCTTAAAAAATAGCGCTTATAGCACCTGAGGGTTCTATTTGCGCTAATTAGGCGTTATTTTGTGCTATTGGCTAATTTATTGAGTAAGCGCCCACCCCCCCCCTCCTCCCCCGGTTGTTGAGTTTGTAGGGCTTTCCATTCCTCGCTCCTATTAGTCAAAATTGTAGGCAATTACCCAACATGACTTTCCATTCTTCGTCCTATTGATTACGCAAAATGAAACCCTAGAAGGATAAAAAGACTCATAAATAAATAAAAAGATTCGTAAATAAAGTATTCTCCAGCATATTAATATTCTACTAAAAACAGATCATTAAAGGAAATAACCAAAAAACATATATAACTTACTTGTTAAGCAGGAAAAGAACGAAAAATATGTAGTTTAAAGCAATAATGAGTTAATAATCATAATAAGATAATAATAATCAAGTCCAAGCAGCGTCCAAGCGCCTACATAGCGCAAATAGCACCATCTGGTGCAATAAGCGCTATTTTTTAAGCCTACGAATAAAATAGCGCTTACAGCATTTTGATGCGCTATCGTTTTGCTATATGCGCTATTTTTTTTATATCGTCAACTAGAACACTAACAAAATTTGAAAAATAATTTTAAAATTATTCTAATTTATTGAAGGACCGTATACGCACTAAAAATGACAAAAATTTAAAATAAATTAGCCAATAGCACAAAATAGCGCCTAAATAGCGCAAATAGCACCCTCAGATGCTATAAGCGCTATTTTTTAAGCCTACGAAAAAAATATCGCTTATAGCACTTTGATGCGCTATCGTTGTGCTATACGCGCTATTTTTTTATATCGTCGACTAGAACACAAACAAAAATTTAAAAATAATTTTAAAATTATTCTAATTTATTGAGGGACCGTATACATACTAAAAAATACAAGTTTTCAATAAATTAGCCAATAGCACAAAATAGCGCCTAAATAGCGCAAATAGCACCCTCAGGTGCTATAAGCGCTATTTTTAAGCCTATGAAAAAAATAGCGCTTATAGCACTTTGATGCGCTATCGTTGTTCTATGTGCGCTATTTTTTTATATCGTCGACTAGAACACAAACAAAAATTTAAAAATAATTTTAAAATTATTCTAATTTATTGAGGGACCGTATACTTACTAAAAAATACAAAAGTTTTCAATAAATTAGCCAATAGCACAAAATAGCGTCTAAATAGCGCAAATAGCACCCTCAGGTGCTATAAGCGCTATTTTTTAAGCCTATGAAAAAATAGCGCTTATAGCACTTTGATGCGCTATCGTTGTGCTGTATGCGCTATTTATGCACTATTTTTTTATATCGACGTCCAGAACACAAACAAAAGTTTTAAAATACTTTTAAAATTCTTTTTGTTTATTGAGGGATCGTATACGTGCTAAAAAGTACAAAACTTTTCAATAAGTTAGCCAATAGCACAAAATAGCGCCTAAATAGCGCAAAAAGCACCCTCAGGTGCTATAAGCGCTATCCAAGATCAGCATCACTATTTAAAGTGAAATTAAATATAGCTATAGCATATGCGCTATATGCTATAGCGCAAATAGCGCATATAGCACCTTCGATAGCGCATATAGCACAAATAGCGCTTATAGCACCCCCAAAAAGCGCTATAGCGCAAATAGCGCATATAGCACCTTCGATAGCGCATATAGCGCAAATAGCGCATATAGCACCCCCGAAAAGCGCTATAGCGCAAATAGCGCATATAGCACCTTCGATAGCGCATATAGCGCAAATAGCGCATATAGCTCCTTCGATAGCGCATATAGCGCAAATAGCGCATATAGCACCCCAAAGGCGCTATAGCGCAAATAGCGCATATAGCACCCCCAAAAAGCGCTATAGCGCAAATAGCGCATATAGCACCTTCGATAGCGCATATAGCGCAAATAGCGCATATAGCACCCCCAAAAAGCGCTATAGCGCAAATTGCGCATATAGCACCTTCGATAGCACATATAGCGCAAATAGCGCATATAGCACCCCCAAAAAGCGCTATAGCGCAAATAGCGCATATAGCACCTTCGATAGCGCAGATAGCGCAAATAGCGCATATAGCACCCCCAAAAAGCGCTATAGCGCAAATAGCGCATATAGCACCCCAAAAGCGCTATAGCGCAAATAGCGCATATAGCACCTTCGATAGCGCATATATGTATGTATGTATGTATGTAAGTATGTATGTATGTATGTGTATGTATGTATGTATGTATGTATGTATGTATGTATGTATGTATGTTCGTATGTATGTATGTTTGTATGTATGTATGTTTGTATGTATGTATGTTTGTATGTATGTATGTTTGTATGTATGTATGTTTGTATGTATGTATGTTTGTATGTATGTATGTATGTATGTATGTATGTTTGAATGTATGTATGAATGAATGTATGAATGTAAGTATGAATGTATGCATGTATGCATGCATGAATGTACATATGACACACTTAGCAAGTGCAATAATGTTCAGACTCAGCAAACGTTAAAATGCAGTATATGTACCACTCAACAAAGTCAATATAATTTCTCCGGTACACAAACACATTGATCCTAAACCTCATTCGAACTACAAAATGCGTATTCTATGACGATTGGAGTTTAACCGCCAATATTATGCTTCAGCAATCTAGTATACACAGGGTGGGATTCACAAAGCGCGTTTAAATTAGACCCAGTCTAAGTCTTAGACTGCGTTTAAACGCAGTTTAGCTAAACGAACGTTTAGACCCAGTCTAAGTCTGCATATGATTAGCGTGTAAATTTTGTTCTATTTTCGTGTTCTAAATTTGATTACGTTCTATTCCTGATTCACGAACTCAGTCTAAGTTAAACGTTCGTTTAACTTAAACGCTCGCTAGTGTTATACTGCGGCCCCCGGTCTTATGTCATCCGCGTGAGCTGGCGGGCTATCTCAAGATCCGTGACCGGTGCCTATCTGTGCCGGAGAGCGCGCAGTAAAACAACTTGACGCCAAGAGCGTCGAATCTACAAGTCTAAAATTTGCTCAGTAACAGGTTCGGGAGCACTCTAATTATTACCCCTACGGGCCCTAGTAACACAAACACAGAGACCAAATATATCACCAGTACACGCGAACACAAAGCTAAAAATAAGGCTTTATTGAAGAGCCTGTTAACAAGAATTTATACAGTGGAACGAATTATGCAATGCACTATGAAACACACAAATAATGACGATCCGAACAAAGAAATTAGTCTCCTAACTCAGGAGCGCCGGTCCACTATAACTCAGAGTTATTTCCTGCTGAAAACCACAA